>JADRCD010229886.1:0-24358 GCA_019843815.1 Montemys delectorum | reverse complement strand
TATCTATCTATCTATCTATCTATCTATCTATCTATCTATCTATCTATTGAGATTGGGTCTCACTATGTAGACCAGCTCAAGCTGGCCTTGATCATGCAATCTCTGCTTTCACTTCCTGTGTGTTGGGATAGCAAGTCTACATACTTGCTGTATCTTTGCACTTCTAATATTTTGACTTTTGTTTTCTTCACTTTGGATGCTATTAAGCATAGGCAGTTTGATCTTTTTGGGTCAGATTTTTAAGATAAGACTAGACTTCTGTCTTTGGGTAATTTTTTCCACTGTGTAGGTAATGGGACAAATATCTCAAGAATCATTCAGTGTTCCATTGTGACTAGAAGGAACAGGACCTGTTGCTGGCCCCATGACTCTCAAAGATGTCACTGATGTTCATCTGTATGCACAGATACTAACTCTCTGGCTTGAGCGTTAGTCAGAGGCTGCTGGCAAACAGGCAGTAAACTTTTTCAAATAGGTAAATAAGTATGTCCATTGTGATAACAGTTCTTAGAGTTACTAGAATACTTTGAATAATTCTATATCTCTGGTTTTGAAAAATGTTGCCATTATTGTAAGAAAATGCTAAGCAGTTAAAACTGTGCACTAAAATGTAAGGCCATTGCATTTGATAAAAAATGTCATTCTTCTTAAAAACATGATTCTTTTTTTGAGAACCAATTATTAAAAAGAAGAACAATGGAAAGTTTTATGTGATTGTGCATGATGTGTGTATGGGTGTCCACAAGGGAGTCAGAAGATAAAGTGGTAAAGTTAATCTTCTACCTTTCCAGGTTCTGTGGATCAAACTAGTTCCACAGGCTCGCAGGACAATCAACTTCATTCCCTTAGTCATCTTGCTGGCTCAAGGAAAGTAGTTTTAAATTGATGTGGGTTTTTTTCCCGTGTAACTGAAGTTATATATAAATAATCCATAAATCTGTACTTTAAGTGAAGCTGATTTCAGGGAGACAGCAAGTGAGCCAGTGCAACAGGAACCACCAGGGTCCCCATTGGCCTCGCTTAGCTGCTTCTGACATGAGGCCACCAGGGTTCCTACTTGCCTTTCATAGCTGCCTCTGGCATGAGATTTTTTCTCACTGACTCTTGGAGTTTATGCCAATTGACTCAATTACCACACTTGTAGATAATTTTGTTCCATTACTTAGCATTCACTTGGTAACATGAGTGGTACTGTGTGTGACACCTCCCCTCATTGTCCTCTGTAAATACATCTCACAAGATTCCAGGATGCAACTAGGCATAGTCATACATACCTGTAATCCCAGCACCTTGGAGAGTGGGGAAAGAATAGCGGGAGTTGGAGGTCAGTCTGAGCCAAAAAGTGAGATGATATTTCAAAAAGTCCAAACCAAACCAAAATAAAATTATCACAAAAATATTAAAGGATCCGCATAGGCTCAAGTCTTGTGATCAGTAGGCAGATCGTCTGGACACTTGGCAAGGTGAAAGCAGGGGAGACATTCATTATGCTTCCATATGATGTGAGAGGCTAGAGCTGAGCAAGAACTGTGCTGTGTTATAGTTTCATGGAAGAAAGAATGTCTTTTAATCTTCCATATGATGTAGTAAATATAGCCTAATTCACTCCTAGAGAAGTTAGTGTGATCTTACCTAGTTTGTTCAAATATTTGTCAGTAAATTTTTTTGAACAGGTGTCTTGTGTATACATATTTATTAGTTTATAAGTTATTTGGAAGAACTATTTATTAAAACCATATGTAAATTATTAAGCACTCAAAACAAAAATTTGGGTAAATAAACCCGAGTATAAAAAAGAATCTTAAAAGGATTCTGAGTCCATTGCTGTTTTACAGTCTGCATTTATTTTGAATGTATTTTCTTCTATCTTTTGTTCATGTACATAGTTGTTGCATAATTTCAATCTTCATATGAACAATACCTGTCTGTGGTCATTTTTTTTCACAATAATTCCATGAAATGCTGAGTACCTAATAGCAACTCTAGAATGTTTAGCAACTGCATTGCAAGCTCTCAACTAACTATTAATATTTAATTTGACTTTCCCCCAGTTTTAGCTACTCTGTTCTTGCACTTTTTCATAACATGATATAAATGTTTTATTCATTTGACAAATACAGATTTAGTTTCCTTAGAATAATCAACAATAGTACTTATGATGGGATGCTGGAGAGGTAGCTCAGTGGTTAAGAGTGCTTGCGGCTTTTTTTTTTAGGAACGCAGTTTACTTCTTAGTCCTCATATTAGGTAGTTCACAACCACCTGTAACAACAGTTCCAGGAGATCTAAAGTCCTCCTCTGGCCTCTGCAGGCCCTTGCGCACATGTGTTGTACACACACAGAGACATACACATAAAAAAAGCAAGACTGTAGCATGTGAGGTTGAAAAGTAATGTGAGGTTGTAAAGAATGAGATTCCAGGGTCTGTGTTAGTTACTTTTCTTTTCTTCTCCTTTCTTCTCTCCTCTCCTCTTTTCTTTTCTGTTCTTCTCTCCTTTTTCTTTCATCCTTCTTCCCTCCCTCCCTCTCCTTCTCCCCTTCTCTCTCTCTCTCTCTCTCTCTCTCTCTCTCTCTCTCTCTCTCTCTCTCTGTGTCTCTCTTTCTTTCTTTCTTTCTTTCTTTCTTTCTTTCTTTCTTTCTTTCTTTCTTTCTTTCTTTCTTTCTTTTGTGTGACAAGACACCTGTCAATCATGATGAAGGAACAGGACTGTGAGAACAACTAGTCACATTTTATCTGAAGCCAATAAACAGAGAGATGGATTCTGGTGCTCAGCTCATTTTTCTCATTTTGATTGATTGAGAATCCCAGATCAGGGATTCAGAGAAAGTCTTCTTATTAGCATTTCTTTTAGGTGCCACCCCCACAGTTACCTGGTAATAGCCAGGCATGCCTGACTCAGTATAACGGGGGCTGCTTGCCCCCTCCTCACTCTCTTGCTTTCTTCCAGTCTTCCCTCTCTGCCCCTTCTTTTGGCAACAGCCTCTCTCTCTCTCCCTTTCTCTGTCTCCACTACCTTCGTAACTCCCCTCCCCATGCCCTACATAAACTCTATTCCTTACTATATGGCTAGTACCTCATGGGGAAGGGATGCCTCAGCCTCAGCCTGCAGAGGCACCCCTTCCACTGCACCATACCTGGCCTCCACCGAATGTATCCCTGGCCTTTTCTTTCCTTTGTATAAAACGCAATACTTCCCTCCCTTTAATCCTTTTGGAAACATCTTTCAACATGCCCAGAGATGTGTCTTCTAGATAATTCTAAATCAAGTCAACTCGACAATGATTAAACATCACAGGGCCATAAGATATGAAAACTAGTTTCATTTTTAATGTGTAGTTCTATTGCTAGAGGCAGCTGAAATCAACCTCACAAATACGTGTTTATCTTTTTCTTTTCTATTCTGACAGCTTTGAGAATCATCGTTAGTGCAAAGCATTTTGTACTTCTCATGGTCCATTCCATGAGTCTTCTTAATAAGGTTACAGGTATTTCTAAGGAAAGTACCCGAACAAACTATTTCCAGTGAAGGAGAACCTTCTTAGTGCTTGTGCTGAAAGAGTACAATGAGGTAGCAGAGGGACGAGAAGGAGGAGGACTGATGTCCCCCTTTCAAGGCAAATATAACAAGTTAGAAGCTTAAACCAGAGGGAAAGAGCGGGGAAAGAACTACTAAGAAAGTCCCTGAAGATTCTGAAGGGGACTTCTATCTCCTCACGAAATATAACAAGGGTGACTCTTCACAGGACAGTGCCCTTTGGTTTTGAAGGAGCTAGCCGAAGACCATCAGCATCTGTGGAGGCCTGTGACCATACCAGTGTACTTATGCCTAAGATAGATTTAGCTGAGAAATTAGCCACAGTGATAAATTAATAAAAGACAACTAGCTAAAACAGAACGACCATAGCAATATATGTCAATGAAGACCATTTAAAAAGCTACCTCCCCTCCCCCGTGAGGGTGACCTAGTTTATTTATATTTAAGAACCCGGAGGCACTAGTTGACAAATGAGCTGTGCTCGATATTCTTACAATGGCTTCAAGTGGCCCCACTTCCATTTCAGACTCCTGCAGCACTAATATACTTTAAAGCTGTTAGTGACCATTGGTGATAGACACACTGCACAGAAAAGCACATGGTAAAGGAACATTCACACGACAACTTCTGAACCATCTTTTATTTAACCGCCATCAAGCAAACAGTAAGCGAAGGTACAGATGGAATGCTGAGAACCCTGAAGTAAGGTTGTTATAGACCATTTTCACTTAAAACATCACTTCATATTTAGCCAAAGGTACCAGGCTGGCTATTATAGTTTTATGGATAACCTTCTACCATTTAAGGTGACACTTCAGCTTTAACCCTGTCTTATTAGAGGTGTTTGTAACTCTGTCTTGCTTAGGGAGAGGCACTTCTCTGAAGGCAGCAACGATATTCTATCCCCCTTTTCTTCATTTCCCATCCCAGAACCCATATTTAATTAGCATTTGTTAACCAAACAACTGTGCCCCTTCCCCACCTGTACCCCCAACTGAATACACGTTGTGTTCACTTTTTATTTTGATCTCTTAGTTTCCTGTTCTTTTATTTTATTGTCCTTGAATGTCTTCTTTGTTGCTATTGCATAATTTATAATGCTACATCAGCTGTTATGAATAATTCTGCTTGAACCATTAATTACTGCCTGTACGTTGTCTCCTCCTAAGTGGTCTATTTTCTCTTGGATCTTATAGCTATCAGTCCAGAGAAAATGTACCAGGGGTGCACAGTAAATGCTTCTCTATGGAGTTGCTCATCATTGACAGACATTTGCTAACACACATTTTAAATCAGTCAAGTCATATCATTGACAAAATGCCCTTTTATTATTTATTAACAAACAAAAACATTAACATTTGAGAGGCAGTCTCAGGGCAATTTGGGAGAGCAGATGGAGTAATTTAACTCCTTTAGCTTGCTGGCTTGCTGACAGGTACCATGTAGAGCTAGAACAGTCACCTCCATCTGGCCCACACGTGGGTGGTTTCTGAGCTATTTAGCATGGCAAGATGATGTTACAAAGAAGCACCTGCAGAACTCAGAGGCAAAAATAGACTTTGCCCACTCACGGACCTTAGTAAAGGGCAAGCTTCAATTTACTGTTAATGTAAATAATGTGGCTATTTTTAGGTAACCACTAATTTTAAAGTGTTAGAAGAATAAGGTTCTGTATTTAGTAGTAGCAAAACAAACACCCATTTCTCTGTTTGGTGCCCCGAGTTCTCAGTAGTGTTTCCTGGGAGACTCAGAGGGCACCGTGGTACCCAGAGGTGCTCATTTTCTCAGGGCTAATTCCTCAGGCTTTGTCTGATTCTTCCGTCTAAGTGTGATGGGAAGTCCCCTTGCGTTCTGAAACCATGAGCTGCCTCTGTTTTATTTACTGTAATCCCTCGATTCTAACTGCATTAAAAAAAAGATAGAAATAGTGTTTTATAAAAATGGAGATGCATTGCTGAACTCTCCCATCATGCTGAGCAATTTGTCTCCCTGAATGTGTTCAGGAAAAGTCATTAAAGAGGGGCCCCCTATTGTTCTGAATTGCACAAATGTGCATGTTGAAAGGCCACACTTTCTGATGTGGCATTAAGAAAAGTACATTTATAAATCTTCCCTGCCAGAATATGGAATAGATGACCCAGGCAAGTGAAGGTTCCTACACACCCAAGGAGGGTGTTTTTTTTTCTTTCTACACTCCAAAGTTCTTCTGAAACTAATGGGTCTTCAGAGGCCAAAAAAGGGCTGCAGGTGTGTCCTGTGTGAGCTCTGAACCAAGAAGTATGCAGCTGACCAGAGGCTGCATGGGCTCCCTCCACCCCGCCCCTGCCCCCCTCTTTCCAGAAATGCAAGGAATGTAGCACTTAAAATAAACCAGCAGGACTGCTTTTTGAGGGTCTTTTTGATGAACACTTCCCCAGGAGGAGCTCTTTACACAGACAAGCAAGTTTGAAGTCTGCCGGTATTAATGTGCTTGGTCAAAACTGGGCATATTCCATCTTCGACGGTACCCTCATATGCTTACTGGATGAGCTGCGGTGTAGTTTATTACTATATTACTCTTAAATGCATGTGAAGCCCTGTGCTTGATCCTCAGCACTGCAGGAAAAACAACCACTAGAGGAATTATTAATTAGTCCTCATAAGACAGTAATATTGGCGTTGTGGGGGAGGAAGACATTTGACAACTTGGATTCTGAACACTTTCCATCCTTTATCAGAGAGAATTTCCTTGTGTTTCAACTGCCATGATGGGAAAATACCACCAGGGTCTGGCCAGCAAACAAACTGGGTTCAGTATTCTTCAGGGTGGATTTAATACTATTTCTGATATTTTTTTCTTTTCTTTTCTGATTTGTTGGCTCATAGTCTTAAGTGAAAGTCTTAAGTGAAAGTCCTGGCTATTTATCAAGACTCCTTTTCTTTGGTGCCCTGTCTATTTTGCGCTGAAGTAAAGTACCACAGGCTAGATAATTTACAGAGACCATAAACATATTCTCAGTTCTTGAGGCTGCCAAATCCAAAGTTAGGACCAGTAGCTGAGGTGTCTCCTCTCTGCTTCCAGACAGCTCCTGGGATTCTGCAAGAGACCAAGCTCATTTTTTTGTTTTTGTTTTTATGCTTATTTTTATTTTATTGTGTATGTGTGTATTTGTGTGTGTACCTGTGTTCCTGCATATGTGTATGCACGTGCCACAGTGTACATATGGAAGTCAGAGGACAACTTGAGGGAGCTGGCTCTCTGCTTTTGCCATGTGGTTCCTGGGCATCAACTCAGGTAGTCAGCCTTAGCAGCAAGCACCCTTACCTGCTGAGCCATCTCACTGACCCCTACAGAACCAGAATTCTATACGTGCTCAGCCCTGAGCTCTCATGACAGAAATGCTTCTGAAAATGCCTGCTGATTTTAGGTGTTGCCTTCCAATACTGTTACTGTGGAAAGTACCCCAAACTACAGTTTATGTCTTCTTCAAGCTTCTTGAGAGAGTTGAAAATTCTGCTCAGCTTGTACTTCGTCACTCGGGAGCTCCTAGATGGCTTCCTCCAACCTGCTGCTGTGAACTGGCAGGTTTGGGGCAGAGTGTAACTTCTCAGTTATGGTTCCTTTCTCTTTTTACCCTGTGATAATGTTTAGTTTTTCAAAATGTCACCAACTTCCAGTCTCACTAGTCGATAGGACTAGGTGGAGGGCCCTGACAAAAAACACACCATGCTACAGGTCTCATGCGAGAGGTTTATTAGGGCACAGAGGCAGTCTTTGAGAGAGAAAGAAAAGAAGAGAGATTGGGAGCAGGGACAATGTGACTTTTAGTGGGGCTGTGGCGCATGGCAAGGTGATATGTGACAGGAGCGACAGTGTAATCTCTTGGACAGCTAGAGATGATCTGTCTTGTCTCTGGGTCCCTCGAAAGCTGGCTATAAAGATGCCTGATTAACTGTCTGTGGATGTGCCTGATTGCTAACACTAATGCCTTTCATTCTTTTTATCTTAAAAAAGGCCTTTTTCCTTTTCTGTTTGTTCACGCAGGGAAAATTCTTCAACAAAAACGAACAAACAGGAAAATCATATCTGCTGCCCATATACTCTCTATATTTTGACATTTCTCTTAAGTGATGAAATCAAAGGGCTAGAGGTATGGAATGATGGTCAGAGTGGCTTTGGCCACAGTCCTTCAGGGGTGTCTTTCCCACTCTCAGGAGTCAGGAGACACTGCTTGACAAAACCAGAAAATTTCCACTCTTCATCCCGATGAGAAAACTCTTTATCCACAATACCGATTTGTATGCTATTGATCTGAACTCACCACAAGACTCTGCTTTTCCAACATCTTCTAGGATATACCGTGGCCAATCACAAGTTCACTACGAACAAGACACTCAGCACTCCCACAGCTGTGCAGTACCAGATGGCTTTGCTTTCTTGGGTTTAAAGGAACTGCCTTTGCAGTTAAGAAGTTGGCAATGTCAGACTCTATATGCCCATCCTTCTTGCTCATCCTTCTCAGATGGGCAAGGCAGGCTCTCAGAGGCTTCTCATTAAACTCCATGATGCTCTGACTTTCATTGGAAGAGAAATTAATGGAGCAGTCACGTGCTGGAGCCCAGACCTGCTGACAGTCTAGCTGGTGTGTCAGCTTTTGAATGAATTATTTAATTTGGAATAATAACAATCTTAAAGGCAGGTGGAGGAGAGGCTTTTTGCCCCGCCCACCGACCACCAACTCAGTTCTGAGCCAAGGATACTTGCAGCTTTGCAGGGCAGTCTCTCTGTCTCTGTCTCTTTCTCTTCTGTGTACATATGCCTCTCTGTGTGTGCGTGTGTGTGGCCTCTCTCGTCCCCAGGTTCATGTTTGGCTTGGTGCCTTTAATCACATTGTGTTCCTGATTTCTCTATTGGGTTTTCACCTCATGCTATCTTTGCTATCCTATAATTTAGTGAGAAACAGCAGAATTGGGGCAAGCCTTATAGAACATTAGAGACAAAAAAGTGACCTGGGCATGAAATTACTTCAGGTTTCACTGAAGAATTTTATTCTACTACGCTGAAGACAGTAACTGTTTCAGACTTTGGTCCTTGACTAGCTAGAGATTTAAAAAGGATCAGGGCTAAACATGAAAACAAGAGCCGCCTTTATTTTTTAGACAATTTTTTAAAAAACATGTCTTTAAAGTGATATTATCATTTTTACTTTTGCTTTTATTATTTTAAAAATCACATACATTGTAAAAAACGTAAAATATCTTGCTATTATGGTGTTATTATATGACTAGTTTATAATTATAAAGCTTTATTTTCCTTGCAGAAAAGATACTTTATTCAATTTTTTTAACACATGTCCCCACATAAAGGTATCTTATGTAATATCTTATAAGTAAAATCCTATATATGATAGCTTAGTATTTGTATTCATCAATGAGTCACAAATATCACTTGAGTTAAATACTTATTAATATTTATATTCATCATATTCAATATAAAATATGATCTGTCCTGATTCAATGATTTACTATTTTTGAAAGTATAGATATTCTATGACAGATATTCTGAATTGAGTTGTATCCACACCATTGAAAAATTGTCTTAACATCTGGTACCATTCTGTAGAACTCATTCAGTAGTCCTTCCCTGAGCCTTCTCAGTGAGGGGACTGCTGGGATGAGTCACCACGTATAGCTTTCTCTTTCCTAAAAGGGGTTAAACTCATACAGTGAGTGAGTGTTGAGGCCGAACTGGAATGGCAGGACTGAGGGTGTCTGCTCAGGGGTGGCCTCCTTACTTTGCATGCATGAGGTCCAGGGCTGGACCTGCAGCACTGCAAAAACTAACCAGAGTGAAGCAACCATAAGACTTCTCTAGAAACTGGAGTGGCATAAGCTGAGGATTGCTGGGAACTGCCACTCACTAGGAAGAGAAATGGAAGGCTCCTGCTAAACCCCCCAGAACCATCCTTGTTGGTACCAGATTCTGAAGGAACAGTCCGTAGGATGATGGAAGCATAGACTTCCCTGTTTTTTTTTTGTTTTTTTTTTTTTAAACTAGATATTTTCTTTGTTTACATGTCATGTGATTTCTCCTTTCCCAGTTCTCCTCCAAAACAAAACAAAACAAAACAAAACCAAAAAAAAAACCAAAAAACAACAAGAACAAACCCCTGTTCCCTCTCCCCTCCCCCTGCTCACCACCCCATGCTCTCCCGCTTACTGGCCCTGGCATTCCCCTACACTGGGGCACAGAACCTTCAAAGGGCCAAGGGCCTCTCCTCCCATTGATGACCAACTTGGCCATCCTCTGCTATACACATGCTGCCAAAGTCATCAGTCCCACCATGTGTACTCCTTGGTTGGTGGTTTAGTCCCTGGGAGCTCTGAGAGTACTAGTTAGTTCATTTTGTTGTTCGTCCTAAGGGGATGCAAACCCTTCAGCTCCTTCAGTCCTTTCTCTGACTCATTCATTGGGGACCCTATACTCAGTTCAATGGATGGTTGTGAGCCTCTACTTCTGTATTAGTTGGGTACTTTCAGAGCCTCTCAGGAGACAGCTATATCAGGCTGGAGTGCCCTTCCTTCAGTACCTGCTCTATAGTTAGTCTCTACAACTCCTTCTATGGGTATTTTGTTCCCCCTTTTAAGAAGGAATTAAGTATCCACATTTTGGTCTTCCTTCTTCTTGAGTTTCTTGTGGTTTGTGGATTGTACTTCAAGTATTCCGAACTTCTGGGCTAATAACCACTTATCAGAGAGTGCATACCATGTATGTTCTTTTGTGATTGGGTTACCTCACTCAGGATGATATTCTCCAGGTAAATCCATTTCCCTAAGAATTTCATAAATTCATTGTTTTTAATAGCTGAGTAGTACTCCATTGTGTAGATGTACCACAATTTGTGTATCCATTCCTCTGTTGAGAGACATCTGGGTTGTTTCCAGTTTCTGGCTATTATAAATAAGGCTGCTATGAACATGGTGGAGCATGTGCCCTTATTACATGTTGGAGCATCTTCTGGGTATATGCCCAGGAGTGGTATAGCTGGACTCCCCTGGTTTTAACCTATCCTTTGTGGGAAATTGTTCTGAGAACTAATGCAGTATGCTTTGTTCAGTTATTTTTATAGGATTTCCTTGTGGCTGGGATTCCATTATTATTATTACCATCTGTCCCAGGTGTCACAGGTTAGCATTTCTGCTTTAAATTAACAAATAAATATGGTGGTGTGTTTTATAATTCAGATCTGTTGATGCTAAAACATGGCTCCCATCTCAAAGGGGATAAAGCTAGTCTATTCTGGAGCTAGATATGAGTTACCATGACTTCAGAAATGTGGAGATAGGTTACCCACATTCCATGTTCCAGCATGGAAGCAATTCAATGACATATTTTTACAGTAACTGACTAAGAATGTCATAAACTCAAGGCACGTTTCAAATACTTTGAAGAACACACTTAGGTAGATCTCTTAGAGTAAAGTGGTTAAGTCTCAGCTTTAGGCCTTACATACTATCTGATGCTTTTCTCAACCTTTTGGTTGCTGGCTATGCAATAAACATGTGATAGATGTATATTCCAGAGGACTTACCTAATTATCACAGAGGTGTAAGCTCACACACAAAGGACAGCAATAAATGGCCACGAAGAGGATTAAAGAAGGCCCAAGATAATTTGGTTCTAGACAAGTGATATTCCAAACTCTCTACAGTCACAGAAGTTCTGGTCAGCTCATCAGCCTCACAGAGGCTCAATGGGAGGTGTAGCATCTTACTGGGAACTTTAGCCCACATCCCCCAAAGCCATGTGCTGAAAGGTCGGTTGCCAGCCTCTTGTACTATTGAGAAGTGATAGGATCTTTAGGAAGTGGGGCCTAGGTAGACAGGGTTGATGTCAATGGAAGGGATGCATTTCCTTGAAGTATGTCCTGGGACTTTCCCCCTTCCACTCCCATTCTTTGTGTTCCATAGTGTAACAGGACCCTAGAACTTAGTACAACTGACTCCATGATAGAAGTACCATTTAGGCCTTAAAACTCAGCACATAGACAGTATTATCTACCAAGACAAAAACAAAGACCTAATCCATCACCGTCCATGGTTCTGGGAAAGTCTTTAAATGTACTAACCTTGCTTCTACTACAGTTAGCTAAAGTATGTTAATACAGAACACACACACACACACACACACACACACACACACACACTTGTTGTTGTTTTGTTGTGTGTGTATGTGTGCTTAAAAGCTCACCTTGAGAAAGACACAGGGCTACACTGGGATCCTGAACATCCATTGTAGTCTCTGGCTTGCTAATAAAGATTTTCTAGTATCTTAAGTTTATGTCCATGCAGTCTTCTCTGATGGATACCCCACAATACCAGTTGCCATGATTTGAGCCACTAGGCTCTACTATGTGCTTCTTGATTCACCTAAGGCCTGTAGTGACGGGGCCAAGGAGAGGACTGCAACCTCTAAGGCCCCAGAGCCAAGTCTGTCCTTCAAAGGTGAGTTTCTAAGGTGCTTTGTCACAATAATGGAAGGTTGACTAACTTAATACTAAGTAGCAAAGAAGAGATCTCAGTGGAGCTTCAAGATGACCAGTTTTTGTCACAATTAAGTGATTGCACAGGCATTAGAAGATTAGTTAGTAACCACCACTGGACGAAAAAGGCAAATGCTATGTAAAGGAAGGCATATTGGTCCTAGAGTTGGGAATTGGAGAAGACATAGTCTTGCCCATTTCTATGCTGGCATGGTCAAGATGCATACTACCCCTTCAGCAGAAGGCTATTCTGATAGGGTTCCATGTACACAGGGGTATAAAGGCCAGACACAGCCTCAAAGACCTCCTGCATATAGTAAGTGTAAAGTATAAATCAACTAATGACCCTGCACCAAAGAAATCTCCTTTTCAAGCACCCAATTCAATCAGTTCATTTACAAATGAACAAAACTGAAGGCTAGGGAGAGAAAGGAGTTATTCATAGAACCCAGCACTTTATGTTAAGATCCCGATTCAGATCCTAAATTCAAATTCAGTGCCCTTCTGTATCGTGACATTATTCTCTCTGCCCCAAATAAACAAAGATAAAGATTCTAAAACATGTCAAATAGCTCTTGAATAGCACATCCGGGGTCCAGGTATACAGATGAAATCACCTAGAACATAAAACTCAACTTATAAAGTCTATGTTTTCCAGTGGTTAATGGCTGCAGTGATCATTGGGAAAGAGGAGAAAAGAACCAATGTTGTCCGAGGCACAAGACAAACTGCTTTGATTCCTCTGTCTTTATTCCTCACCAATTACAAAGTCAACATGTACTTCATGACAAGGATAGAAATACGAGCAAAAGAAAAACCTTTTACCTAAAAGAGCTCAATCTATGTGCATAGTTAATAGGGACATGGTGACATGAGTTAGACAATGAACTTTGGTGCTGGGACATCAGTGTCTCTTACCAGTATTATTTATAGAATAGAGCAAGGGGAGAGAGTTAGAAGCTAATTAGGAGCTATTGATTATATCTCAGAGTTTGTATAGGAATTGTCTCTGCATTTACCTTGAAGGAGGTCATTAATCCTTTGTCTCATAACTATATTGATTTACAGATTAAAATATGGGCCTCAAGTTAAACCCAGCGTTTTAGGCCACTCTTAAGAACCTGCACCACCATAGCCCCAGTATATCTTTCAGGTAGGACCTCTGTAGGTTGGGGGTTTTGTGGGTGGCTGGATGTCCAGGTTTCTCTTTCTGTAGCCTGCAGAGTAACTTCTCATGCCAAGGAGTCTAGAATATAGGAGTGAAGACTCCATGCAGGCACCAGCTCGACCTCTCTATGTTCATTAAACTGTACACATCTTTTAATTGGCAATAGGGTCGGACTGTCAGTTTCATAGAGCAGCCTTCTGTTCTAGCATCAGCCTGGGTTGTTTAGGGGTCACCACAGGACTCCCTCAGCCAACAACTCAACAGACTACAATCCAGTCCCACCACTGAAAGCCTTGCCTGGAGACAGAAGATGGCCAGTTCAGACTCCGTATTCTCCAGTACTAGGAGACCTCACTTGGCTCACTCTCATAGATTCCAGGAAGTTTCCACTGTGCTAGACTTCCATACCACCACCCAATGCCCCCCAATTACAGCTGTGTCTCTTTGCGATCTTTCCCTCCATCCTTCCACTTCCAGCCTACCCCTACTCCACCTGCAAAATTTATTCTAAATTTTCTTCCCAGGCTTGGTTCATGCATCCCCCACCTAGCCCTCCTCTTTAACTAACCTCTCTGTTTCTGTGGACTGTTAGCTTATCATCATTTATTTAACAGCTAATATCCACTTATAAGTGACTACATACCATATTTATCTTCTGGGTCTGGGTTACCTTACTCAGGATGATATTTTTCTAGTTTTATTTATTTGCCTGCAAATTTCATGATGTCATGTATTTTAACATCTGAGTAATACTCTGTTGTGTAAATGTGCCACATCTTTATACATTCTTTAGTTGAGGGACAGGCTGGTTGTTTCCAGTTTCTGGCTGTTATGAATAAAGCCACTATGAACATAGTTGAGCAAGTATCCTTGTGGTTGGATGGAGGAATGTCCTTTGGACATTTATCCGAGTGATATAGCTGAGTTTTGAGGTAGATCCATTCCCAATTGTCTGAGGAACTGCCATACTGATTTCCAAAGTGGTCAAACAAGCTTGCACTCCTATCAGCAATGCAGGAGTGTTCCTCTTTCTCCACATCCTCACCACCATGTGTTGTTACTTGTGTTATTTATTTCAGCCATTTGTAAGATGGAATCTCAAAGTAGTTTTGATTTGCCTTTAGGGAGCCCATGCCCTACACTGTCTTTATGGCCAGGAACCAAAGACTGGATAGTCCAGAGACCTAGGGTAGAGCCAAACATAACTGGAAAAAACCAATGAAATGATTCCCAGTGATATTCTGCTATATTCATAGATCAGTGCCTTGTCCAGTCATCATCAGAGAGACTTCTTCCAGCGGAAGATGGGAGCAGGTACAGACTCACAGCCAGACATCATTCAGAGAAATAGTGCTAATTGGAGGTCTCCGTTGGGGTACCTCTCCTTGGAGATAGGGAAATCCCATGAGAGAGGGGGAGGAAATATCAGAAGAGTCAGAGGGGATGGAGGTCACCAGGAGATCATGGTCCACTGAATCAACCAAGTAGGGGTCACATGGACTTACAGAGACTGAAGCAGCAAGTACAGAGCTTCACTAGGTCCTCTGCATATATGTCATGCCTGTTAGCTTGGTGTGTTTGTGAGACTCCTACCAATGAGAATGAGTATACCTCTGACTATTTTGGCTGCTTTTGGGACTCTTTCTTTCCTTTTGGGTTGCCTTGTCCATCCTTGATATGAGAACTTTTGTCTTGTCTTATTGGATCTTGTTTTGTCCTATTTGGCTGTTGTCTCTATGAAGCCTGCTCTTTTCTCCTTTCTGAAGAGGAAATGGAGAGGGAGTGGGTCAGAGGGGGGGGGGCAGAGAGAGAGAGGGAGAGAGAGAGGGAGAGAGAGGGAGAGACAAGGAGAGAGAGGGAGAGAGAGAGGGAGAGAGAGAGAGAGAGAGAGAGAGAGAGAGAGAGAGAGAGAGAGAGGTACAGGGAGCTTGAAGGCAATGAGGGAGGAGAAAGAGTAATTGGAATGTATTGTATTACAGAAAAATCTATTTATAAATTAATGAAAAACAAACAACAAAAAAACACACCAAACCAAACCAACCACACACACAATCTTTGTTTTCATTTTGCCCTCAAATGATCAGAGCCATGGATGACACTAAGGATACAGTGTCTTTTAGATACAATGAAGCAGAGGCACATCTGAACTCACAGAGACCCATGGTAGCATGCAGAGGGGCCTACACTGGTCCAAGGCAGATGGAGTCCCAGCACTGAGACAGACGTGGACAGGAGCTGCCATTTCTTACCATGAGGTATCTCCAAACACAACTGCTTGCAAAAAGTTGGTTTTAACCAATGAAATCTCAGTGGGTATATTAACCTAGAGTAAATACCAACATAAAAGAACTCAAAAATCTCAAATGTAATTTTGGAGATTTTTTTTTTTTGTCTGATGTTGCTTTGTTTGGGCTTTTTACCTTATTGGTCTTTTGTTTATATATTGTGGTTTCTGATTTTGTGTTTTTGTTTTTATTCTTTATTTGGTATGTGTGTGTATGCATGAGTGTGTGTGTGTGTGTGTGTGTGTGTGTGTGTGTGTGTATGTGTCTCTGCGTGTATGCATTTCTTATGCTTTTTCTTTTTTAAATTCTGGTTTGATTGGTTTATATTTCTTTTTTATTTGTCTGTTTACTTTTTAAAGAGGGAGAGAAAGAAGGATTGGAGTTGGATGGCTGGGAGAGTGGGCAGGATCTGATGAGGGTGGGGAACTGTGATCAGAATCTGTTCTATGGTAAAATATTCTCAATAAAAACTATTCTAAATATATGTTTTAAAATATTTGTTTGTCTCTTGCCTAACTATTTCCAGACATGAGGAAAGTAAGGTATCCAAAATATCAAAATGAAGCTAATTTCATCTTTTCAGATAGAGGGAACTATTAAGAGAACCTTCTAATTCCTGAAGAATTAATTACTTTTGCTCAGATATGAGGAATTAGCTTAGGCCCTGTGAGTAACTAGGGAGATCCTGATCACATTGTTTTGAGTAGGAGCTCTGAGACATTTGCCTTCCTTGAAGCTTTGTGGTTTTTATTTTTGTTTTTTTTTTTTTTAAATTTCTGTTAGTCTTCAAAATGTTTTCTGTACCATATAGGACAAACTTTTGCACAACAATCTGATTTTAAAAGGTTTGATGAAGATATTCCCATCCTAAATCTACCAGTGCTATCCTCCTTTGTAGAGGTTTCTTATTTGAGGATGGAATCAAACATTTTAATTTTTCAGACAATACCTTTCAGATTTAGAATTCTGCACTCAGTCACATTAAAGCAAAATATGAGAACACAATAAATGTATTTAAAGACCTACATATGCTGTGTGTCACCAATGTATGTGGTTCAAAGAAAGTATGTGGAACTGTGATATGTAGCCAGATCTTTAAAAATACAAACACAGACTCTTTAAAACACAAACCAGAGGAATTATGGTATATATATGTATATATATATGCAGTTGGGTGATAAATTCTTAGTGAAGAAACAAATTATTAACTCAAGGAAAACCAAAAAAAATTACAAATATACAATACTATCTAAGAAACAATTCTTACATATAAACTCAAGTGATTTTTGATGTGTGCAGGAATTCAAAGGGCAGCTGTTTCAAAGGATAGTGTTGAGAAAACTGGGTGTTCATAAGAAGACACACATAAAGAATGACACTGATTCTCTACTTCACACCAAAATGACATGCTCAAAGCCTTATTTACATACAGTACATTGCATCCCACCCCTATATGCTGCAGAAAGAACAACTTGCAACTCCTTAACCCTGGAACACCACCAATACAAATAATATATGTAAACTATTAAATTTAAAATTTTAGACATAAGTTATTGACTTACTAATTAGAAGTAACTACAGTTATCAATAATCTGTTTATGATAATGTTGATATAAATTAAGGTACACAATATACTTGATAATCTCTTTATCATGATGTCATTTGGGAAGCAAGCTAAATGCTAAACAAATTCTCTGTGACACAAAAGATAAAAACATTTCCTCATGGTTTATCCATCATTATATTGGAAGACATGTTTATTCAAGGCTTGCAGTCTGAAAGTGTTTTAAAAGTTGTAGTATGTAAAATATAACATAACAAAATTTATCATCTTTATGTGGGTAACCCTGTGGCATTAAGCGCGTTCACACCGTCACATGGCCATTACTGCTGTCTATCCCCACAACCCTGCTCACCTTCCAGCAGGGAATACCTACCAAACCATCACTCACTGTTACTCAGCTTTCCAACGTGAAACTCTCTTTCTGTCCCTACGCAGGTGACAGCTCTAGGGGGTTCAGTAAGTGGCATCGCACAGTATTCCTGCAATTGCTTGATTTTACTAGCATTGTACCTATAGGACTCATTCACGTTGTAGCATGCAGAGTTCCCTTTTGGAGGCAGGATAATATCCTCTCACACAAATATAGCATCTTCTGTTTATCATTCATTCATTGGCAAGCATCTGGCTTGCTTCTCTCTTCTGATGTGTGTGAATAATATAGCATGTTACTATTTTTTTTTTTTTTGGTACAAACTTCATATAATCTAGTTTTAAACCAAGGCATCTGAAAATTTAAATGTTTTTCAAGGATTTATTAATTTTTATTTGTACATTTATACATGTTTTGCTAGTATGTATATATGTGTACCAGGAGCACACAGTGCCTGAAGAGGCCATGTCTCCAGGACAACATCTGAGTAATTTAGAAGCAAGGATAGATGGATGCACCTGTACATTTGTTGACCAGTGTGCTGTCAACTGTGTATTCCTAACCATAAGAAGGAATTTGAGTGATGCCCTTTAAGTAGTTTTTTTTTTAAACAACATTTATTTATTTAGGTACACTGTAGCTGTTTTCAGACACACCAGAAGAGGGCGTCAGATCTCATTACAGATGGCTGTGAGCCAACATGTGGTTGCTGGGAATTGAACTCAGGACCTTTGGAAGAGCAGTTGGTGCTCTTAACTGCTGAGACATCTCTCCAGCCCCTAGTTTTTTGTTTTTGTTTTTTTAAGTGTTATAATTGAAAATCACTTCATTACCTTCCTCTGGAGAAAGCCAGTTTCCATGTTGTGAGAAAGCCCTTGTGGCCCTTTGGAAAGTCCATGTAGCAAGTGCCCTGTAGCCAGTTCTAATTAGCAAACAAGATGAGCACATGCTGTTAGAATTGATCTTGCAGGTCTGGGATGGGCCCAGGATGGATGCTACAATGGATCTCATTCTAGTGTCTCATGAGACAGCCCACATCAGAACCTCTCAGGTGAGCTAAATTCCTGCACCTTCATTGCTATTCTAAGCTGTGAAGCTTTGAGCATATTGTTAGACAGACGTGGGTAAGTTAGATATATTTTAGAAGGAATTGAAAGTTCAGAAAGACAAAGAGACCTATGTCTGGGGGCACCACTTAGTGGTACTGTACAAGCCTACTATGTGTGAAAAACAAGGAGAATCTGCCAACTGGCTCTTAGCATAGTAAGCAAGTTTGGAGGCAAGCATGGAATCTTGTTTCCTGATTCCAGACTCCAAGCTCTCCCCATTTACAATGCCAGCGTAGCTGCCGAGCCCCAAGTACAGCGTGATGATTGCTTTATACTTTTGCTTCGGCAAGTCAGTTTTGATATAGGGAAGTTCATTTTTGAAGGTTGCAAGTGTAAGTATGTGATGTTAGAAATCCCGACGTCCAACCCAGACAGGAACTGCCAAACTCCCAATCAGATAGGTTGCTCTCACCTAGGAAAGACCCTCAAGGGAGGAGTGGTTACACAGTCAAAACAGGAAGAAGTAGCCTGGGCATGTGCCATGATCTGGCTCACATGCTTGGGTCATTTCTCTCTCGCATTCCTTCATGCACTACTTTCTTATTGACCTCTGCACATTTAAATAGCACTCACATTGCAGCACTGTAGAGAACATGTAAGAACTCATTTTCCCCCTGCCAGTGTGCTGAGCATGGATGCAACCAACTTCTTGCTGCCTTCCTATCATATCTGAATAACTATTTCAATTTTCCTTTCTCTTCATTTCACAGATTTTTAATTTTCTGTTTCATTTAAGGTCATTCAAGAATATTACTTAAGATGAGCAAAAGAGGCTAGTGTTTAGTCGTTTCTAATTTACTGTGACATGCACGTTGCTGATTTGCTGAATGAGTTAAGGTTATAATAATGTGTCGCCTGTGCCCCTTGATGCTTTAGGATTGGATTTCTGCTTGGATGCCTTTCCCAGGCAGGAGGAGCCCCTATTCACAGATTCACGATTGTACAACTTTCATGAAGACATAGTAGCCTGATGTTTGGGAGCCACGAGAGCTGAGCAAGGTTTCACCAATAATTTCAGGTTCTTTCTGGCAAAGGTCAGGATCCATGTCTTGCTGTCAGCCTCTGTACCACCTTTCCTAGTATCCTAACTCTTGCTAGGAGTTTCCCTCAGCATTTTAAAAATTCTTGGGACATACTAGGAAAACCTGGATTTGTGAGTATGGTTTGGATTTGAGCTTGAGACAGGAGAAAGTTAACCACCAAAATGCCTAGAAGGGTAGGGAAAGGAGGAAGGTGGCTTTTCATTCCACTTAACAAAAGCATGAGTGTGGATTTGGAAAACATCTGCCTATCATATTTTTTTCTCTTTCAGTCATTACACGGTCCAGTAACAACTGGGGTCGGCCTAAATTAAGGGAAGTATCTGCAGGGTTGAGCCACCAGCACCAGTTTCTAACCTCTCACTTTTTTTTTTTTCTTTTCTGTAGAGACCAGGGAAGTGAAGTACGTATAATCCTAGTTTTTCTTGGGATGCTGAAGAGGAGAAGCTGTGAACAGTGACACTTCAGGAGGTGTCTTCTCAGATGGGTTGGAATGACCTTAGCTTTCCAAAAAAAAAAAAATAGATTTGGGGTGAATGGCTCTGCTCTGTGCCTTTTTTCTTTGTCTTGCCTGTGTGTACTGCTGGAAAAGCAGCATGGGTTTTGTGGTCACATGTTTATGAGCTGACCTACAAGAATGGCCCCACTGATGACAGAATGACCCTGAGGCCATCTTTCTGCCCGCCTGTTGTAAGGCTAAGGGGAATCTCATAAACAAAGTTATGTTCTTTATATTGTTGATACTAGGGTATCCTCTCCACTGGCTATATCAGTCCTAATTAGCACACCATTCAGCCGGTGTATTTTTGCAGTTAGAGTTGAGCAGTATTTCTCAGCCTTGGCAACTGTTGCCATGTGGTGCCGATCATTATGTATCACGGGCAGTTCTCTTCGTTATATGATATTTGGTCACATTCCTGGCCTCTACACACTAGGTACCATTAGCATCCCTCCAAAAATGTTCTTAGTCATCAGCAAACATCCTTTTGGGGGAACAAGTCAACACCTGCCATAGAGCAGAAGGACAAAGAGACGGGCTTGCACAGGTGAAGGGGGGTGTCTTAGAAATGCAGATCATCAGCCAGGATAGATTGTCCGAATTGCATTCATTACCAACCTTTGCTTTTTGCTCACAGTGTCCTATCTTCACAAGAACTTGGCTGGGCTTCCACTCTGTGTCATTTGCAGAGTAAGGATGATAGGACAGATTCTATTTAAATACTTTAGTTGCTGGGCAGAAGAAAAATGTCTCCACTCATTTGTAAATGAAATCAACACATTTGTCTCACAGCATGGCTGTGTGAATATAGCACAGGTCGGGATATCTGAGCCTTGGAAAACATTCACTGTCTGCCATCTAGTCTAACATAAGGGCCAGTTTTATACAGCATTGAGAATCGCCATTCCTGTAGCAGATTTTCTGGGGGAAATCCCACTTGTATTAATCTGATCACAGTTACTTTTCCACACTACTTCCTGAGCTGTAGTTAGTCTTAGTCATTTGAGCTACTGTAACAAGACACTACAGGACTGTGTGAGTTAACTAATCCACACCTATCCTCATGGTCTGGAGACAGACATGGAAATTCAAGATCGAAGTTCCTGCTGATTGGACTGACGAAGACTTCCTCTGAAAGGCCAGCTAGCTACCTTCTTGCTATATCCTTACATTACCTTTTCTTAGTTCATGTTTTCTGCCCCCCCCCCCCCTCTCTCTCTCTCTCTCTCTGTGTGTGTGTGTGTGTGTGTGTGTGTATGTGTGTGTTTCTATTTTTTATAAGGGCACTAATTTTATCATGCAGAACTCACCCTAACGTAAACCTAATCACAGAGGTACTATTATTGATTTACTGATTGACACCATATGGAGGTCTGGAGTTTCAATATGAATTAAGAGAGGAGATATTGAGTCTGTACCACTGACTCTTATAATGTATCTTCAGCTTGTGTTCTGGAATTCAAGACCCTTAGGCCTTGGTAGCAAGGCACACCTGTGAGTAGAAAGGAGGAAAGCATGGGGAGGAGAGAGCCGAGGGCTGTCTCACGTCCTCCCCTTACTTCTAGTAGCACCACTGGACTCCATAGCAAATGGAGTGCTAAGGATCACTGAAAGGGTAAAGTGTCACTAAAGATCACTAAAGACATTGAAAACTCCTCGAAGCCAAAGAACGCAAAGGGAAATCCTTCGAGAAGTTTGATGCTCCCTGAATGTTCCTCTTAGGAGTGTCTGGAATCCCTGCTCTTGCCTGCCCGATTGATTCAGGTGTCTCTATCTCTGAGAATTCTCTTCAAAGCTCCATGAGCAAATCTGTTCTCACACAGTGGGAAAACACTCCACACCCAGGACTGTGCCTCTGATGTTGAGACAGAAGCTCTTTCATGCTCCAGACCTTTTGAGTTTCAAAAGGAAATCTATGGAGCCTACAGATTTTTTTTTTAAGTTTTAATATTATTGTAAGTGTATGGATATTTTGCCTACATGTATGTCTATGTACCACCTACATGCTTTATTTCCCACAGAGGCCAGAACAGGGTGTCAGATCTCCCGGAAGTGCAATTTCAGATGGTTGTGAACTGCCATATAGGTGCTAGGTATTGATCCCTGGTCTCGTGGTCTCCTGGAGGAGCAGCAAGCACTCTTATCCATCGAACCATCCCCCTAATACTAGTAGAAGAGTCATTTTTAGTAGCTTTTGATTTCCTAACACCTGCCAAAAATTTATGAAGGCTCTATGAGGAAGAGTCTGGGTATTACTTGTCCAGTCCTACCCTCATCCAGCCCTTTTCTGGAGCATGTTTCAAATGCAATTGTTTTGAATCTTCCTGCAAGTAAAAGTGACTATTGGCATACACTCCTACATGCATGACATACCCCTTCCATCCCACGCTGTCACCACCTGCCTCTGCCACCAGTAAACCATGATTCTTGGCGAAATGGAGGTGTTCAGCCATCCCCCAACTCCCTCATGGGGTTGTTGGCAAGGTTCTTCTTAGCCGGTGGACTCTGTATGTTTAATAATTATGTTAAATAGAAGCAATTAGCTCTCTGCTTTTCAAACAAATGTCCCTCCCAAATGACAGGAAAATGAGAGAGGGGAAAACCTAAACCAACCCCAAATGGGTGCACTTCTGACTTTGACACATCTGTAGCTGTTTCCACGGCCTGAGAAACTGACTGTTTGGATCTGCGATTGTCTTAGACAGATCTTTTTCTTTCCTACCCTCTGGCCTGAATAGAGATGAGTTAGGTGGAGTTTGTTTGTTTGTTTGTTTGTTTGTTTTTTCAGTAACATTATTACTGACTCCCAAGATGCCCCACTAGTATGTCATCTATTTCTAACATGTTTGGATATTCCTTACTTCTTAGTTTACATTTAAAAATGATTGTTCGATAGAAACCTTGGAGACAGTGCAGATGTCAAATAATATTGCCTGACTTTGCATGACAATATCTCATTTTATTCTCTAATTTAGTTTAATTCAAAGCAGGACTAATGTCTGTGGAATAGCCAAGACGGAGACCAGCTGGGAAACTGACTGGCATCGCAAGCCCCACTCGGATTAACATTTCAAAAGTGACACCATATGGTGTAGGGTTATGGGTTTTTATGGCAAAGAAACTGAATGCTGGACATGGCAAAGGAACACTGACCACTCCGAGGCACCTGCTGGAGGGGAAAGGAGCACTGACCACCCCGAGGTACCTGCTGGAGGGGAAAGGAGCAGAAGCCAGCACGGTGGAAATGCAGCCTTCACTCCAGACGGCCTTTCGTGCAGCACGGCGGGAGAGGGCATCTTTTCCATTTCATGTGCAGGTCAAGTGGACTCTGATGTCAGGGTACTGTTCTCAGATTGTCTTGAGTGCTGAAACCATCCCCCCAGAAACTGAAGTATGTACCCTTTCTGGCTGGAAAGATCCGGGCACATTTCCATGTCATTCATGTTCCAAAGCATCGAGAAGGTGTCATAAGTTGTGCTGAATATCTCTTAATTTTTATACTACCATAAACAAGAAATGTATGTGTGACTGATATGTTTCAACCCATTTGCTGTTAAGTTTCCCAAGGGATGCTTGTTATAAAGCACAGGATCCACCCAGGGCCATTTCAGCAGTTTTCATTAAGCTGTAAAACAGTGTCCTTTCCCAAGCCCCTCACTTCTTGGTGTAGGAAGTAGACTATTGTAAAAACTGTGTTAGATCATGCCAAACAAGGGCAGAGCAGGTTGGGAGAAGAGGAAGAGGAGGAGGAGGAAGTAGAAGAAGAGGAGGAGGAGGGAAGAGAAACGAGGAGAGAGCATGCAGGAATTAGGTATCATGAAGCCTATAACTGAACTTAATGATTATTAAGTGAGTTTTGAATTTACTCTAAAGTTCATAGATTTTTATTTTGTTACTTAAAAAAAACCACATTTTAAAAAATTTATTTAATGTGTGGGGGGCGTGCACATACCACGATGTTGGTGTGAACACTTGTGGGAATCTGTTTTTTCCCTCACCCTCGCGGGTGGTTCACCTTAGATACTTTAACCTCCTGAGGCATTTTCTCTGATTTGGTTAGATTCTTAATGAAGCACTCAGCTGAGTGTTGCCTTTTGGTGACTTAGTCTCTTCTCAGGCTTGACTTTGGTGTTAATGGAGTCTGGTTTCCCTGGCATCTAAATCATGGGAAATGCTACAGTTCCTTAAGGGAGGAGAGTTCAGTGTATAGTGAACCTTGCGTCTATTCTAAGTCTCTGTGGGGAGTGTTCTGCTCTAAGGGAAAG
>JADRCD010229885.1:0-43295 GCA_019843815.1 Montemys delectorum | reverse complement strand
TTTGTTTGTTTGTCTTTTTACATTAAAGATTCTTTGTAGAACTTTTCTTGGTAAAATAATCCTCCCCTCATACAGGTTAATGAGTAACAGAGTTTCTCAGTTAAGTATTGTTGTCCCTTTTTTGAAGCTGCTTATATAAGTTCAAACAAATGAACCAGAATTAAGATGACATAACACTGCAAGGAATTTCCATGCCTCCTTGTCTATTTGGAGTCCATGCAGGAAAAACTTAAAAGATAGAATACCCATTATAGCTGTGTATTTGCACATTTCTGTATCCCTGTGATAACTCCTAATCCTTCAAAAAGAATAAATAACTGTTCCTGGTAAATAGTTCTGAACCAGGAAGATGAAACTTTCTATTATTATAGACATCCCTAGAATTAATTTGGTACATTGCATATTTAAGATTATTTGTATAAACAAAGCATTCAACACATGCAAAGAGGGTTGGTGGGAACTATTTCACTTTGACATTCAGCCTCACTTCAAGGAAAATCAACTTAAAGGTAATGCCACTTAAAATTCTCAAGGGATGGATAGTCTTCCACATGCTCAGTCTTGTAAAGAAAAGTGATCCTTCTCCAGGGAAGACTAGAAACTGAAAGACAATAGAGTTGAAATATATTTCAAGATAAAAGAAGTAGGTATGAAATATGCATCTTACATCTATTTGTATGAAACACAGTAACACAAAACCCAGAATCATATCAACATAACTGATCAAAATGAAAACAGAATGTAGCTCCCACTGAATGAGATAGAAAGTCAAAGAAAGAAAAGGTTAGAAGAACTTCTAGAACACCTGAGATCTTAACTTGCTCTCTACCATCACAATCCAGGAAACACATTTCCTACTTTCTTCAGCTTGGTGATCTCAGTAGTGATTTCTAAAGACCATATATAATATATTTGAGTTTTCAGCATCAGTGACTGCTGTTAAATAGCAAGACATTCTTGTCAGAGAGATTCACTATTTACAGGAGAAGTAAATTCACATGTAACCAAGGAACATTGTCATAAACAAACTTCCCAGATAGCATATCAGCTGCTACCAAATAAGCTTGCCAAAGACAGACAGGAATTCTCCCATAGAGAGGAATTCTGCATTGTCACATAAGTACTGACCTTTCTGTTGATATGCTTTCTTTTCTAATATTAACTGTGGGATTTAAGGGTTTTCAAATTTAGTGGAATGTTACATTTGACTTTGAAGGTCACGTCTGTAGCAGATGTACAACTTTGTCTTCATGTGGTTCTCCTAACAATTGGAGTAGGGGCTGTCTCTGACTCTGATAACAGCCATTCAATTCCCTTTTCTAACTGGTCTTCTTGGTTGGGCCTCAGTGGGAGAAGATGTGCTTAGTTCTACTGGGACAGAATGTCTCAAGATGGAGTGGTGTCTAAGGGGATTTGGTGATTAGTAGAGGACTTTGTAAGGGAGAGACTGGGAGGAGAAAAGAGATTGGGGTACAACCTGGATGTAAAGTGAGTAGATAAATTTTAAAAGGTCGAAGAAGAAAAGACACTATACAGTATTCATATCACTATGATAAATGTGCCAGGAACATGTGTGCCTACACATATTTTGCACACATATGATAGTAATAATGCAATGATGATGATCATCACCAGGCTATCTGCTAGTAAAAAGAGTAAAAAAAAACATTAAGCCTTATGACTTACCAGTATAGGATGTTACCAAACCTGCCTTTCTCTTCCCGCGTTAAAACTGATGACAAGCGAAAGAGCAAGGCCAAAAATAAACCATCAACTTTATTTGAAATCAAACTGAGTCACTTTCAATATTACTCAAAAGCATTTGAAAGAAGTGGCATCTCTTCAGTGAGTATCCCATGGCACGATCCTCATCTAGAGATGTGTCTTCTTAATGATGTCATCATGTAGAGAAAATGAGGATATGCTCCTAAGATAAGGATGGCTCTGAAAAGAAGGAGGATGGAGCTCAGTTGGATGGGCTGGTTCCTTCTCATGGAGTTACTCAGTCACTGACGCAGTGTGTGGATGGAGACACCAGATGTCTCTGATGAAACCATTCTATCTATAAATCTGAACAATGGACTGTGTTCACTAGTCTTAAGGTGACAGCCACCAATAGCAGTGACTTCTAAACATTGGAAAATGTGAGGCCTCACTGAGCCTGGTTCCTAACTTGACCTTCAGTAGTACTTCATTACAAGAAACTCCCATGTTTGTGAAAAAGAAACAAAGGAAAATACCTTAGGTCATTTTCTCAGAGATGTGTGAATTCTTCCATATACCAGATTTATTCTTTTTAATCATTGAATTACTAGGATAACACTGTAATTAAAAGAAATAACTAAAATATATTAATTTTATATAAAAATTAAAAGTCTAAATTTTATATCACCTTTAAATGTAATTATTACTAGTTTAAAACCACAGATATGCCAGATGCACAGATAAAATAATGAAAAAATATTGAAACAAAGGGGAGTGTATCAAGAACCATCTACTGCAACACACAATCTTTTACTGTATTAAGTCTTGATACTTGCTACATATTTACTTATATAATTTGCATTCCTTATAGCCATCTAACTTCTGTTAATATTGTTATTTGATGGATTATTAGCACTCTTTTCATACTGTTAGTATATAAACTACCCTGGACCTCATTTTCTATGGATTGCTATTGCTTGTTTTGTTTTTGTCATGATTCCATTTTAGAGTTAGATTTATTTTATTTTAGATTAGTTTAGTTTAGTTTTTAGTTTAGTTTAGTTTAGTTTAGTTTATGTATATACTGGTTTTGCCTGGGTCTGTACATCACATACACACATTCCCAGTACCTACAGAGGTCAGATTCCCTAGAATTGGAGTTGTAAGAGAATATTTGGTTATGAGCTCACATGTAGGTGTTGGGAAGTGAACCCAGGTTTGCTGCAAGAGTAACAAGAGCTCTTAACTACTGAGGCATTTTCCCAGGCCTCCTTTGTTGTGAATCATATTTTGTTTTTAACCTCAGGTTGAAATCCTAATGGTAACTGCCTAGCTGCCATGTACTGGTCATTTTAAAAAAAATGTTTGACCTCTGGGACTCTTAAGAGCACTGGCTGCTCTTCCAGAGAACTTGGGTTCAATCTCCAGCACTCACATGGAAGCTCACAACTGTCTGTTTATAATTCCAATTCCAGGGGATCTGGCATTGTGACAGACATACACGTAGACATAACATGAACAAACAAAATAAAAACATTTGAACAGAGCATTGCAATAATATATATTCTTTATACTGTAAGTCAGTATACTATAGTGTAGATGCAAATATAAAAACTGAAGATACCAAGTATACACTCAGTATTGTATTATGCAGAAATAACATACACTAACAATCTTCATCCATTCTACATAGTTAAAGCATTTGGTGAGCTTTTTTACTAGGGTGAAGAAAGTATGGCAGAACCAGATCCATCAAATTTTGCACAATGCCTGTGCTCTGGAATGCAAGTCAGTACTTCAGTAATGGAATTGACCTCCGTTGTCTTACTCTTACATGAATTATAACTTGTGAGACTTTCCATTGCCAGCTCTTACTACCTGATTCGTAGCTTACGTGAGTAGTGTACAGGTCATATAGTTTTCATAATTACTATTGAGAAAAATATGATTGTCAGCTGTTGACTATGAAAACATTAGGTATGACAGATAAAATCAGCATAAATTAAGATTACATATGGTCAAATCTTCCATCTTGTTGATTCCTTTTTTTTTCTTTTTTTTAAAAATTTATTTACTTATTTATTTACACAACAAATGCTGACTCTTCCTGGTTCCCCCCTCCCCTTTGTCTCTGAGAGGTTAAGACCCCATGGGTATTCCCTCACCTTGGCACATCAAATTTCTGCAAGATTAAGTGCATCCTCTCTCATTGAGGACAAAGCAGCCCTCTGCTACATGTATACCAGGACCTTGGTCCAACCCATGCATGCTCTTTAGTTTGTGGCTCAGTCTCTGAGAGTTCCCAGGGTTCTAGGCTAGTTAACACTGTTGATCTTCCTGTGGGGTTTCTATCCCCGTTAGGGCCTTCAGTCCTTCCCTCAACTCTTACATAAGGGCCCCTGACCTCCATCCAGTATTTGGCTGTGCATTTCTCCATCTGATTTAGTCAGTTGCTAGGTAGAGCCTCTCCAAGGATAGTTATGCTAGGCTCCTGTATATAAGCATAGCAGAGTATAATTAATAATGTCAGAAATTAGTGTTTACCCATGAATGGGTTTTTGAGTGGGCCTGTTATTGGTTGGCCATTCCTTCAGTCTCTGCTCCATTTTTGTTCCTGAATTCCTTTTAGACAGGATAAATTTTGGGTCAAAAATTCATGGGTTGTTTGGTGTTCTTATTCCTCTCCTAAAGAGGCTGAATAGTTCTTTCTACCTTCTACCTTCTCAGCTCCTAGGCATACATCCAAAAGATGCTTCGCCATATCACAAGGTCACATACTCCACTATGTTCAAAGTACCTTTATTTGTAATAGCCAGAAACTGGAAGCAACCATATGTCTCTCAACCAAAGAATGGATACAGAAAGTATGGTTCATTTACACAGTGGAATACTATTCAGCTATTAAAAACAAGAGCATCATGAACTTTGCAGGCAAATGCATGGAACTAGAAAATATTCTGAGTGAGTTAACCCAGACCCAAAAGGACATACATGGTATGGTCTCAACAATAAGTGGATAAGCCATAAAGTACACAATATCAATGTTGACATCAAAGAAGTTAAACAAGAAGGAAGGCCCAAGTGAGGCTGCTTGGGATCTCACTTAGTAGAGGGAAAAATAGTCATGAAAGGCAGAGGGATGGAAGGAGAGACCAAGGTGGGAGAAGGGAGAGGAAGAGGAAAAGGGGGCAGGATGAGGTATGGGAGGGGGGACAGGAGAGAAGATCAGAGGGCCAGGAGAATGAATGAATATCTGCAGCTTCTGGGGGTGGGATTTCGGGGAATCAGTAGAACTTCCCAGAGACCTGAGATAGAGGAGACTTCCAGGAGTCAATGCTGGTGACTTATCTGAGATGTCTAACAGTGGGGACATGGAACCTGAAGAGTCCACTTAATGATCCTTTAACTTACCTTAATATATCTAATTCTAGAGGAAAACAAACATTTGGTTTTCAAAGTCAAATATTTGTTCAACTTTTCTCATTAATCTCTGCTCTAAGACCAGAAAGGTTGATCTTTAACCCCAGATGACCTTAACCTTTTTTTACAAAAAAAAATTGTGTTTAATAAAACAATTCACTCTTCATCATTCTGTCCTAAACCATCACATGAACAGTGGGAAGAATGAGCAGAGATGGCTGAGGACATTGTTACACCTGCTCACCTCTCCTGATATATTACTAGCAAATTCTAACAAGAACGATGAGTCAAATGAGCTTCAAGGTTGACACAAGTCCCAGTGAGAGGTAGTACATTGGCAAGTGTGTAATGGGCAGTCATTTCAACATGTAAATGGCATTGATTCTGCTATTTTTAAAGAGTTCTGCATGACTTCATATTCCAATTCACGTTGATTTCTGGTTACAAGTGCTGAATGGGATGTGTTTGTGTAAAGAACACAGTGTTCTCATTATCTCTCCTCTGTCTGACACTTTATTTCTCCCCCTCTGTGTTTTGCTTGCATAAGCATACATATGACTAAGCTATGAACTTGGTTTAGGAAGACAGATTTATTAATACTTATTTACTTGGACTGAGGCATCCTGTTTGCATTTGCTACGTTCTTTGAAGCAATAATTTATTTTTTATAAATAATATTGCCACTAGGTTGTCATGATGTATTTCATGTCTTTATATAGTTATTATGAGTATCCTAGCACATATGTTTCCAGCTTGATTATGTGACTTATAGTTTTTGCATCCAGGACATTATTAAAATATCAATGTAGCTGTTCTTACATAAAAATATTAGAATTAAAATGAAGAAAATGCATATAAATTAAACTCATTAAGGTTTATTCCATAGAAACAGAAATCAGATTGCAACAAATACCCTTCTAAAATAAGTGAAAGTTTACCTCTGATATATTTGTGTATATTCTGATATTGAATTCAGTTAAGAATGCAGATGAGGTCCATACACCTTGTAACAGTGTTAAGTAAAGATGTAAGATAGTGGACTTGGTGGGGACAACACAGTCTGCTTCCTGAAGATGCTTGGCCCGAAATTTAGTGTGATAAATATCAGGACATATTTCTTCAAATGTCACATCCTCCATATACAAAGCATGTGCTTTGCTTATGAACTAAAGCTATAGCTTCTAAACTTATAAAAATAGTAACAGTTTTGCCAACAAGGTGTTCCTGTGTTATGTTCCTGAAATTTATTCATCTAAGAAATATGCTTTTGAAGAATTAAGATGTTGCCAGAAGTGTGGCTCAGTGACACAGCATGCCAAGGGGCATTTTACAATAGTGAGTCATACCAAGAGATCATGGGAGTAATATCTTGGCTATATGCTTTGAAAAATAGGCTTTAATTCTCTTTGGAGATCTCAGTAAAGATGAGAATGTGCTTGTTGTTATGAGTTGCTGGACAAGTGATTCATTTATATACCCAGCTGCAGAATAAAGGATGTCCCAGTGGAGGAGTCTTTCTGTTGGCATAAGACAAAGAAGAACCTGTGATTTCCCGCACATTATACCAAATGTGTCATGGATCTTAAGTTTTTACAATTTGCATACAGAAAAAATTCACAAATAACATATTAATAAATCAATCATGTAAGACCAAGGGTAATTCAGCAGTAAATATTAAGACATACAAAGAAAACACAAACCTGTGATGTCGTGTCTCACTCAGGAAAAGAAAGCAAAGGATATTATACAATCTAAGAGAGACTTTAAAAATGAATTTTTAAAATTGCCCAACCATAAGTAAATAAAAAGAGATATGATGAAATAAAACAAAATGAATAATATAATAAAATATTTATTATATGATTATAAATTATATTATAAATATAAATATAATATTTTTTCATTTAATAAAATGAAAAATATAATATAAAAGATTCAATTATTAAATGTAGAAAATATGAAAGTCTAATATAAAGAAAATCTCTGTAGAATAGGTAATAGGAATGTCAAATGTTTCAGGGTTAAAGCTGGGGAGGGGGTACTCCAGTGTGTATCTGTCAGAATGTCAAGGAGGAAATCAAGATAATGAAGCAGCTTTTATGATTGGATAATCCATTCCATTAAAAGCGTTCAAATCTAAAAGTTAATTAAGTAGTTTATAGTATGAGCCATTAAAGTAAAACAATATTATTTAATGTTTGAAGAATAAAGTCACAAGGAAATAGAACCTTGGGCTCACAAAATACCATCAGGTACAGAAAGTGGCAAGAGATTGCCCTTTCTAGCCCAAATGAATGTTGACTTTCAATTCTACATAAAATTAAATTTAGGCATTAATAATGATATTTTATACCTACAGATAGAACATTTACCAACTGCAGATCATCACTGAACAAAACCATGACTAGTATATTTTAACCCCCCAAAAAGTTCGTAGAGGAATGCAAGACATTCTGAGCATTAATCACTGGACTCAATGGTAGAATCTAAGTAATTATTGCATTGAGAATATACCTTGGTGGAGATGTAATTTAAACCATCTAGAGCAAGAAAAGAAATAATAATGAGATGAAAAAAATAAAAATAGGTCAACAACTGAGAGTAAAACATGAATCACTGTAAGCAGAGATTAAATGACAAGAGTCTCCGTGGAGAACCTACTGATACTGGTGAAGAAGGGTCTCAAGCCAGTTTGGTTGTTTAGATTACATAATAGAACATGTGGTTTCTTAATTATACCAACAAGGAAAGAAAGAGAAAAAGGAAGGAAGGAAAGAAAGAAGGAAGGAAGGAAAAAAGGAAGGAAGGAAGGAGGAGGGAGAAGGAGGGAGCAAAAGAAAACAGGTCTGGCTCATAGAAGACAGAAGAGAGCAAAAAGAAGCACTATAAAATGAGTAAAATATACATACTTAATATATTCATGTGTAGATAGATGTTATGAAGTGGGGCTGACTGAGGGAAATTGCTGAAAGATTACTACCTAAAATATTTCTTGTTAACTAATGAGTAAATATGCATGGATGGTGATGCATTCAAATTTTTATTAGTTTTTTTACTAGATATTTTCTTTATTTACATTTCAAATGATATCCCCTTTCCCAGTTTTCCCTCCAAAAAACCTCCTATTCCCTCCTCCCTCCCCCTGCTCACCAGCCCACCCTCTCCCACTTCCTGGCCCTGCATTCCCCTACGCTGGGGCATAGAACCTTCATAGTACCAAGGGCCTCTCCTCCCATTGATGACCTACTAGGCCATTCTCTGCTACATGTGCAGCAGGAGCCATGAGTCCCACTATGTGTACTCTTTGGTTGGTGGTTTAACCTAAATACTATTGTGGATGCCAACAAGTGCTGGCTGACAGGAGCCTGATACAGCTGTCTCCTGGGAGTTTCTGCCAGTGCCCTACTAATATAGACAGAAGTAGAGGCTCACAGCCATCCATTGGATTGAGCACAGGGTCCCCAATGAAGGAGCTAGAGAAAGGACCCAAGGAGCTGAAGGGGTTTGCAGCTCCATAGGAACTAACTAGTACCCTCAGAGATCCCAGGCATTCAGATTTTTAAAGCAAGAATAAGAAGACAGCATCACAAACATATTCCCAGAAAATGGAGACATAATGGGAAATGGTGGACCTGAAAGTTTTATCTTTATGTAAAGAATGCCAAAATCAATACTACAAGATTAGCATTTGAACTCCTTTTCATTAAATATTGTTGAAAAAACTATGGAGTTAAGAGCTATGTATCCTATTTCCATATTTAGCTTAAGGAGAGTGCTCGAAACCTTGCTGCTTCTGAATTTCAACTTAAACATTTTAAACGAATTGGTTTCAACTGTGTCTTAGCCAGGGTTTCTATTCCTGCACAAGCATCATGACCAAGAAGCAAGTTAGGGAAGAAGGTATTTATTCAGCTTACACTTCCACATTGCTGTTTATCACCAAAGGAAGTCAGGACTGGAGCTCAAGCAGGTCAGGAAGCAGCAGCTAGTGCACAGGCCAGGGAGCCATGTCACTTACTGGCTTGCTTCCCCTGTCTTGCCCTGCTTGCTTTTTTATAGAACCTAGAACCACCAGCCCAGGGATAGCACCAACCACAATGGTCCCTCACATCCTACCTTTGATTGCTAATTGAGAAAATGCCCTTACAGCTGGAGCTCATGGAGGCATTTCCTCAATTGGAGGCTCCTTTCTCTGTGATAACTCCAGCCTGTTTCAAGTTGACACACAAAACCAGCCAGTATGAACTGAGTTACTTCATGGAGATCATTGAACACTAATGCATTGTACAGAATATAACATAGAGATATTAACAAGGATTTAGTAGAATTGAGCAAAAAGAGGAATTTGTTTCCTATTTTCAGAATGGCACACATAATTTATTTGAAACTGTGAAACTCATATGATTTCGTTGTAGTTTTCTAGATAGGTAGATCCCAAGTGCCCATGGCTAGCCTGACCCCCAACATAACAGTGTAGCACACAGGAATGGCTGTGCTTGATCTTGCCCATAGTCTTTCTGAACACTACTAATCCAGTCAGATGCTACTTGGATATCTCTCAGTCATTAGTACCTTCACTTTATCTTATTAATTGCTCACCCAGAACAAAGTGCCCAGTCCAGAACAGAGATAATGGGAAATGGAAACATAGATCATTTAAACCTTACATAGTTCTCAAAACACTTTAACACTGACTCAGAAACAGAGATTCTGGTTAATGAAATAAAACAGAGGACCCAAAAATGAGTGCACATGATTACTGTCACCTGTAGGTGACAGACAATATCAATAATTCCCCCCAAAGAAATAGAGATTGATTGAAAAACAAGATCTCCAACGGATGGTGTTAGAAATAGATCCGTATCTTTCACCTGCCCAATGAAAGGCCTCATTACTCAGAGTGAAATCTAAAACAATGAAACTCTTAGACAAAAAAAAATAAAAAAAATAGGAATTACTTTGTAAGATTAAAACTTCAAACCCAAGATGACTGACTATAAGTAGTTTGGTTGCTGTTGAGAAGAAACAAGAACAAGTCCCCTCTACTTTCCTCAATGTCAAGTGGTCATTCCTAAACACACATACAGAGAAGGAACTCGATATAGACTCATTGAGTTGTATGTGTGTGTTTGTGTGTGTGTGTGTGTGTTTGTGTGTGTGTGAGTGTGTGTGTGTGTGTGTGTGTGTGTGTGTGTGTGTGTGTTTGTGTGTGTGTGTGTGTAATTTAATAGAGGTGATCATAGATTTGGGCAGTAAGTGACATGGTAACAGTAGAGTAGGGAGCTGGAAATATTAGAAAAAAGGTATTCATGTATGAAATTCTCAGAGAAACAAGAATATAAAAACAAGGAAATTAAGGTACAAGATATGACTTTGTGAATTAAGATCAATGAAGTAAAGTAAACAATTGATAAATAAGACCTCTTAAAACTAAAAGGCACCTGCACAGGAAAGGAAACATGTATGAAGAGGAAGCTAACACAGTGAGAAATAATTACTGACAAACATTACATCTTAGTAAACAAAGAACCAAGAAAATGAATGACCTAATTAAAAATGTACCAAACAGGCATCTAAACAGCTCAGGTGGGAAATGACAACTCTGTGGTCCCATCTTTCCCAGAATGTCTAAAATCAAAAAAATATATGAGAGCAAATCCTGGCAAGGATATAGTGAGAGGGGAACCCTCATACACTGTTGGCATGATCACCATCTAGAGCAGCAGCCCAGGAAATGTGCAAGGAAAATCCTCAAACAGCTACAGGATGATTAATCTACCATATGACCCAGATATCCCATCCCTTAGCATAAGCCCATTTGCTCTACTCATACCATGTAGGAAATGAAAACAGCCTAAATGTCCTTTAACTGTAGAATGAATGATGAGAATGTGGTACACATACCAAATAAAATCATATCTAGCTGTAAAGAACAATGAAATTTGCAAGTAAATGAACAGAACTTGGAAACACCGTGCTGAATGAAGCCATCCAGATCCACAAAGGCAAATACTCATTTTTTTTTTGATTTATGAATCCTAACTAAAATATTTCTATTTAAGTATATAACCTAAAGTAATATAGAAGCTAAGAAAATAGAAAGAGACCAAATTGGGAAAGAAAGGAACTCTAGAAAAAAATAGTAGTGCATACATGCAGCCGTGAAGAACAAACTGAAAAATGATGTGTACAGCAGATTGGAAATCTACCTACATAGGGAGAAACAGAGACACATAACATTAAGGATGATTGTAAACACCATAGTAAAACATTACATTGTTAACCTATTTAGAAACATGTATGTGTGTACATATATGGGCTAAGTGGGCTGATGCCTAATAAGATTAAAGTGCTCCCTGAAAGGCTCTCTAACATAAATAAGGATGCCACACATGAGAAGTCTCCCTTGGAATGGCTGGTTAGGGCGACCCAAGAGACTTCCCCGACCACACGATAGGCTGCTGACATTGCCTTTGGTTGCTTCACAGAACTTGGAGATGAGACATTATAGCTTAAGGTATTATAGCTTTGGCCTCTGGACTTGGAGGAATTCAGCCAAAACTGATTTGGAGACCTCTCCCCTGAGAACTAGCTCTCATAGTATCCAGAGGTGCTAGGAAGCTGCCAAAAAGAAAAGCCATCAATAGTTCTATCCAACTGTAAAGCCTATGAATCACAATGACCAAACAGACAAGGTATTTCCAAGGGTGAAATTGTGACAGTTTACCTTGGAGACAGTTGTCTAATTGGATTTAAGCCCTAATCAATAAACAAGATTTCATATCGGGTACTATAAGATGGGTCAACTCTCCCTGGCTGGAGATGTCATGGACCTGAGAGGAGAAGCTCTTTCTTTCCTTTTCTTAACCAACATAATACCTATTCTTAAAATATTTATGCCCACAAATAAGTGTAGCTCTCAGTTCTCATGAAAGAAGCCTCTTTGTGAATCAAATGAGGACCATTACAGAAATTCACAACAGGTTAAAATGCTAAAAACAACTGACTATAAGGTGTCCCATCTCTTTTGGTACACCTGTAAACACACCTTCATACCCCAGGCCCAGAAACTATCAAAGAAAAGGAAACAAAGAGATTCTCAGAGAAGCTAGACTAGGAGACCTGCTGCAAGTTACTCTCTTCTAGATATAATATGGAAGCTGAATCCATGAAATTTCAACAATGCAGTTGACTGAACAAGACCCAAAAGGAAATTATATCTATTGGCATGCCAATGCCGTGGGAATTTCATAAAACCCCACCACTAACACTAGCTGGAGAGCTATAGAAAATTAAATAGCTTCTGAGAGAAGAGGCAGTTTTCTTCAGGGATGAGCTCCCTGATAGGTTTATAGTGGTCAGCTGCACAAAAGCATATGCACACAAATGAGACTAAATGGACTCAATAAGATGTGTATGAGTATATGTATTGTGTGCATAAGTATATGTGTATATTTATATATGAGAAAAATAATAAAAGAATAAGGGGTTATTAATTTGGGACAAAGTTGGGAGAGACACAGGAATAACTACAGGGAGAAACTACAGGGAGAGAGGGAGGGAGGGAGAGAGAGAGAGAGAGAGAGAGAGAGAGAGAGAGAGAGAGAGAGAGAGAGAGAGAGAGAGAGAGAGAGAGAGAGAGAGAGAGAGAGACGAGAGACGAGAGACGAGAGACAGACAGAGAGAAGCAGAGAGAAGACAGTGTAAATAAACCACTCTAGTGTGAAATTCTTAAAGCAAAATAAACATTTTTAAATCCACTTGTCCTCTCCTCCTCTTTAATATCTGCCCTACGACCCAAGCTCCACACATGCTCACCCAGTGCTCTAACACTAACCTATATCTCTTGCTTAATTTTAAACTTTTCTGGTTTTACTAAATTGTTTAGACTGTTGTGAACATGCTCTGTAACTTTGAAGTTGCACATGCACTTGCATACACACACACACACACACACACAAAATCCTGACTTGGTTTCCTGTGTTGCTGATTTTACAGGTTTACTATCCCCTTGATCAGACATGTTTCTGTCCTTATGCTTCTGTTTTATTTTTTTTCATTGTCTTTACGAATAAATAAGACAAGTCATTTGATGCTAGATTGGAGAAAATATTTGTCTTTTGTGCTCTTGAGGCAAAGCCACAAAGAGTTAGCTCTCTGTTTCTTATCCAATGCCTCTAGTAAGGATGAGAGTCTGTCTTCACATGGTGGGAAAAATGCAAAGGAATGAAGCCAGTTTCTTAAGCCCTCTTCCATAGGTTCTAATCTTACCAAGAAAGAAATCCCCCCATTACATAATCAGCTGTTAATGGCCTCTCTTAATGCTATAATTGTCAGTGATTAAGTTTAAACAAAAGGTTTATGGGGAAATGTAATGATTTATGTCAAAGTTCGACCCTTTAAAGATAGAATCAATAACAAACAAAACTATAGGTCTATCTTTAAGGAATTTTCTAGATTAAATTAATTGAGATGGAAAGGCTTTTGGGTTGCTATCCAAGACTGAAGAGCAAAGCTAGCTGCAGACTAGAATTCTTCACTTTGCTTTTTGATTCGGTTATGACATGATCAGCCATGTTGCTACCTCCAAGCTCCTCCTGTCATTACAGACAGTAGTTCAAGCTGTAAGAGAAATAAGCCCTTCTTTTTTAAGCTGACTTTTCAGATATTTTATCAAATGATCAGAAATATAGCCAATACAGAGAGGACACCTGCATATCACAGCATGGAGAAAGCAGAAGATGTAATTTTATTCATAGATGAGGAAGATGAGGAATCTATAAAGAAACCACAGATTGGAATGCTTAAGGTCATCAAACAATTTGGAATGATTTATTATATATATATATATATATGTAATAAGCATGAATAAACACTTCTACATTAATAAATACTTGCTTTTTATTATTTTTCATTTTTATTTTATTTTATTTTTTATTGGTTATTTTATTTGTTTGCCTTTCAAAGATGTCCCTCTTCCCGGACTCCCCTCTGCAAGCCACCTATCCCCTCCCTTCTCTGCCCCTATGAGGTGCTCCCCCCACCCACTCCCACTTCATTACTCTAGCATCACCCTTTGCTGAGGCATCGATCCTCCACAGGACCAAGGCTGTTTAGTTTCAATTGAGTATTTACCTCTGCATATTTGCTTGATTTTTCAATAAGCTATGAGTGAACAAGGGGTATTAGCAACTAAAAATCCTCAAATGTTAGAAATCACTTTGAGGGTGCTCATATTGTTCCCAAGATGAATAAATGATGCTAGTTATTGTAATAAATTTCTACATAAGGCAAGTCAAGAAGGATAAAGAAAATGGTGTGTACCATCGATTTTAGTCTAAAACATAGATGTTAAAAAAGCTATGATAATCAGTATGTGGATATTAATGTTTTTAAATGTTATAATATAACTTTCCATAAAATTATAAAACGTGGTAGGTTTTGTTTGTTTGTTTTTGTTTTGTTTTATTTTGTTTTTCGAGACGGGGTTTCTCTGTGTAGCTCTGGCTGTATTGGAACTCACTCTGTTCCAAGGCTGGCCTCGAACTCAGAAATATGCCTGCCTCTGCCTCCCAAGTGCTGGGATTAAACGTATGTGCCTCCACCACTTGGCCAGTTATTTTTCTTATAAGTGCTGAAATTAGCATAAAAGCACTATAACTATCCCACTCAGGTGGAACATTTATCTTCTTTACTGTAAACAGATGCTGTAGAGATAAATCAACAAACAACCTTATTTTTTCTTGATCCCAGCATCTAGAAGTCTAACATTACTTGATAGCATAAATGGAGTCTCTCTGGGTTTCGTTCCTCACTTTATTCTCAGACATTTCTTGGTATATGCAAGAAATGGAGAGGCTCATACCTGCTTGCTAATACAAGTAGTAATCCCAATAGGTAGTGTGGAGGCTACCTCATACATACTAAAGACCTCCCGAAGTGTCTACCTCAAAATACAGTCACACTCTATGGGTTAGCTCTCAACCTGGTTTTTTGGGAAGGTATTGAGCATGTTTCTTTTAACATTTATTTTTGCTTTGAAAATCTCTTTGGCCTTCTGAAAATGCAAAATGTAAATAAGTATCGTAATGTGTGGTATGTAAGACATCTACAGAACACTAAAAGCCTCTGGTGCTCCGAAACCATCCTTGTACATTGACTCCATAGTCGGGGTAGTCAGAATAACACTATCCCCGAATATCCTAAAATCAATGTCCTATATATATCAGACATGGAAAGCATTTTTCTATTTTCCAGATATGAATATATAAAACTTTTTTTTCTGGCTTTATTTACACAGAACTACATAAAACACACCATTACGAATGGCTGATTGAAAATTGTCCATTTTTTGAATGGGGTGTGATGCTTTAATACAGTGATGCTGTTTGGGTTCCTATCTCTAACTCTATGTATTCAATGACTTCACAAGTAAACACTTCACATTCAGTTTTTGATGATGTTGACAGCCATACATGAGCAGACTGACCTACAGTTTCCTTCTAACTCAATAAATGCTACCTCACATAGCCTGGTACTTTGTCAGCTATCATCAGAGGAATAATATATTCTTTTCTCAGACCTGCTTTTTTGTGTGATTGTTCAAATATATTTTCTAATAAGTGTTATTCTTTACATTCATGTTTTAATGCCAAAGAATTTTCAGTAGGTCTTTTAAAAATAAGGATGTCAATGAAAAAAATAGAAAAAAAAATTATAGACTCAAAGAATCATCCCAAAACAACACAAAATTTAATTTTTAGCCATGCATGTGCTATACATCATAAATCATCCTGGCATTCGTTATTTCTTTCATACAAAAATGCAGTGCTGCAATACATACATAAATCCCCACCACTGAATCTTGCATATACTACAAGCTGCACTTGAACTGGAGATCCACTTGCTTTGGACTTCCAAGATCTGGGTGTATACATATGCATCATACATGAAACTGGTATTCTAAGATAAGAACTCTTTAGGTGTTTGTCAGTTAAGATATGCTGGATAATGTAACATACAGAATAACATTAAATAAATTAGTAAAGTGGAAGAGATCATTATGGCTTAAAAATTTAGAACATAAACTGCATATACCTCAATAGTATCACAGTTACACAGGCTCATCCTTTTCTTCCTTTATGTGTTTCAATATATAGATTTTTTAAAATAATTTTATCATGGAAATGTTGGTTTCCTCTCTGGAGAATGAAGAGTCATAACTAAAGAAAAAGAAACTATGACTGTTTCTACAGTTCATTCAGCTCTGTTCACACTTTACAGTAAGTTTAACATCCAAGAACTAAATGAACTATGAAGGTAAAAATATGAATGCAGAATGAAAATAGAATTGCTTTATTGCGAAATGATTTGAATAGGCAATCACAATGTGACTGGACTGCAGTCACATCGTCTTCTACAGGAAACCTCGACTTGTCCTATGGAAGTTATGGCATTTCCTATAATGAAGTAAGCATCCACTCCAGTGGACAGACAAGGAACCTAGCTAATCCTTCCTCTGACTCCAGATATATGCTCGCATACAGTGTTCTAGCTCAGGCAAAATTCAAAGAGGAATAGTCAATGCACTACCCTCTATATCTCTGAATAGAAATAACAGTTCTCTACTTGGTAGAGACTTGGTAGTTCTACTTGGTGGAACTGTGGCAAGCTACAACCTCATGATTGATAGAAAAATTCAGCTGTAAAATTTGAAACAAATAGCCTATCCATGTGTTTTCTCATTCCATTATTTACTTTTGAGACTGTATTTTATTTGCATTTTCCCTTTTCTTTTCCTCCCTACAAATACTCCTGCGTATCCCTCCCCACTCTGCCAATTCATAGCCTCTTTCACTAGTGATTATTGCATGGATATACATATCAGTATATACATATATGTTCCCATGTATAACCTGTTCATAGACTTTGCTGAGGATTTGAATTAGAGCGTGCTTTGATCTTGTCATTGTGAACTGAATTAACTCTGTTTTCAAAGTGGTAGATTTCTTGTGTGATTGACTGTAAGCATGCTTTAATCTCAGGTAAAGCTTCTTCAGTCTCCAAAGGTCGATAGATACTACCTGCTTTATGGATCTATAAGAATTAGATACCCAGAAAATATTAAAAAGAATGCCTCCTTCATAGTAAATATTTTATAATTGTGCCATGTGGTGCTATTGCACATAAATATACTTTTATTACATTATGGTCCCACAGATTTCATTTTTAACCTTTTGTTTGATATATTAATTTGATTTTTAAATTTCTGTTGTGTTTATGTGTACATATGTACACCATTTGCATTCCTTATGACTGCAGAGGTCAGAAGAAGGAGCCAGATCCTGTCAAATGAGAGTGAGGACTGGTTGAGAACTGCCATGTGGGTGTTAAGAACTGAACCCAGACCCTCTGCAAGAGCAACAAGTACCTTTTCTTGCTAACCCATCTCTCTTCCCCAAAAGGATACAAATTTCTTAATAAAGGTATCATAATTTCATCTATATAAATTTGGGAGAGCTGTTGTTTATTCATATTAGATTTACTCAATAAAATTTTGTGAGTTACTATTTCTCAACATTGCCATAGGAATAATCTCAATCATCTTTCTTTCAAAATATATATATTGAAAATATGACATTATGTGGATTAAATAATGACTAATTCATACCTGTAAAACAGTTAGTCTCTTTAGTATTTATTTTGATATTTATTAGGTTTTAATGACCCTTTTCTAGCAATTAATAATTTTTTGTAATTCAAGACTAAAGATATGACATTTTTTTAACCATGCATGAAAGATAATTACTTAAATATACTAACATAAAGGTGATTAAAGGTTTGTTTTTGTTTTGTTGGCATTGTAAAATGAGGTCTCTCTGTGTAGCTCAGCTAGCTTGAACTTTCTCTTCTTCCATCTCAGTCTTCTGAGAGATGAAAACAAAGGCATACAGCGCCATGCCTACTCGTAATTATGAACTATGTTTATTAGAAATTTTCTTTATTTATATTTCAAATTTTATTCCATTTCCCCTCCAAAAACTCCCTATTTCGTTTCCCCTCTCCATGCTCACTAACCCACTCACTCCTGCTCCCCTGTCCTGGGATTCCCCTAAACTGGGGCATCTAGCCTTCACCAGACCAAGGACCTCCTCTCCTCTCATTGCTGTCCCAAAAGGCCATCCTCTGCTATGTATGCGGCTGGAGCCATGAGTCCCTCCTTGTGGACTCTTTGGTTGATGGTTTAGACCCAGGGAGCTCTGGGGGTACGTGTTTTTTCGTATTATTGTTCCTCCTATAGGGCTGCAAACCCCATAGGTCCTTTCTCTAGGTCCTCCATTGGGGACCCTGTGCTCAGTACAATGGATGGCTGTGAGCATCCACTTCTGTATTTGTCAGGCACTGGAAGAGCCTCTCAGGAGACAATCCATGGCTCTTTTATGCCCTTACCTCTGATTCGTCCCATTCATTTCTGAGTCTTCTACACAGTTATCAACATGGAACTAAGGAGAATGGTATAGTTAAAATAAGTAGAGACTGCTAAATACAGAGCAACACCATTTTCCTTGGTTTGGTTTATTTATGTGTCTGTCTTTCCTTGCTGTGTTCCTAGGGAGTTCTGAAGCTCTTCTAGGCCCTCTGAGGCTAAGGAGACAGACCACAGGACACTGGCCCACTCTGCTCATAGGAAAACGTCTGTCCTACTAACTTTTGAATTTTATTGAGATTTTCTAGTGATGTCTTTTATAAGTGGGCCAGAACTCCTCTCTACTTATTTTTCTATGACATTTCTCTTCCTGTTTCAATAGTAGGTATTTTTGTCAAATACTTTTTTCCACTTATTATTCTTAGTTTGTTGTATCGTAAATTGCAGTTTCTTTTTAAAAAATTCATTTCTTCTCATAAACTAATTTTAAAAACCATTCATCCATTCTAATTTTCTGAAAAATTGTAATGTTTCTTTTTTAAGTTAAATATTAAGACATTTTTACTTTGCTCTAAAGTTTTTTGAATGCTGTAATGTGACATATTTTCTAGTCATGCATCATTTTAAGTGTCTTGTTTTTTACATATTTTTCAATAACTTCATTAGTTTTGTTTTATAAGTAGCTCAGACACTTCATCTAAGTTTTTAATTTCCATAGTTACTCAAAATCTTCCTATGTGATATTTTAATTTGTATAACCAGATGATATCATTTTTATATTCCACATATTATATTCATGACTTTCATTTATTTTGTGTGTTTATTACTTCAGATATTTATTTAAATAGCTTTCTATTTCTATGGCCTCAATCTTATACCATTTATGTTGGGTTGGCTAATCTAGTACAATTTCATTTTGTATTGTTTTTCAATTTATTCTGTTTTAAACTGTAGAATTTCTATCTGAACACTTTGTAATTATATGAAATATCAATCATAATTGCTGTCTTAATTGCCTTATAGCCAAAGCCAACATTTGTATCAGTTCTTGGAAAGTTTCAATTCACTAAGAATTTGTTGTTTGTCTCTTTTTCTTGTTGTGAATCATCCCTTGGTGTTTCTTTGCATTTAAAAAAATGTATAATATAATGCATTTAAGTTGGAAAAATGGCTTTATGAGCCAGCTGGTTTACAGGAATAATTTTGACATCAGAGTTTTGTTTAATAACCTTGTGAGTTTAGATCTCATCAAGCGCTGCATGGTCAATTTCCAACCTGCCCACAAATGACAAAACGATCATTTATTGCTCATTCTGTTATAATATGAGCTACTCAAGCCCATGTGTTTTGTGCTAGCAATTGCAGTTTTGTTTCTCCTGCTAGACCTTTTCTGACACTGTACAATATCTTTTGATTATGAAAACATATTCTCTGTTCACTTCATATTGACTCCACTCTGTCTGTGCAGACAATGTTTTTGCTAGATTGGTCGATGCCTACATTCTTCATTTTCTTTCTAATTGTAAGAGATGACATACCCAAAGAGGTCTGCTTCCTACATCCATGGAAATGTGTCAGTATATCAGAACAAGAATGAATTAAATACTGAATAGTGGTAGAAAATGTGAGGCATTTAAAATACTTTCCCCCGTGCATGAGTGCCCTTGTATTCCTCATTTAATTCCTGACCCTGTGCATGTGAGTATCAATTCTTTATCCTTCATCAAGGTGCAATCGTAAGATGCACTGGGTTTACTTGTGATGCACTTTAGACTGCTTGGAAGTCAGCAGTTCCTATGAAGGAAGCTTTATTAGTGTCCTGTCTATGATATTTAGCTAAGAAATATCTATCCAGCTCTAGATTTACATGTGCATGAGCATCTATGTAACTCTTTCTAATTGGCTATTACTTAATAACAAACACTAACTCCTACAGACTGTCTTTCCATGGCTTATTCACTTCATTTTACTTACCATGAACATTCTCATGTACCAGTTTTCCCATTCCTCATGGATGACATCATAATTATTTAAAAATTCTGATGCTCATGAATAAAGACACTTTCAAATCTGCTTGTGTAGGTTAATGTGTGACTTCAAGTCTTTGATTCACTTCCAAGGGGTCATATATATTTGAAAGTTTCCTAAATTTGTAAAAACTAACTACTTTAATTTTGAGAGAGCTAGTTCTGTTCCTTCAGAGGCTCAACATCAACTATCGAAACATCAGTAACTTAAAGACTGTAAGGAGTGGCATTTATCTGAGTTGATAAAGTTTTTCCAGGCATGAACAGATCCCGAGTATATCATAAACCAGGCATACCAGGCATGGTGGCGTACCCTTAAGCTCAGCACTAGGGAGGTGGGGGATTGAAGATCAGAAATATTCTCTCTTCCTAAACTAGATTGGAAATTTGAAGCCAGCCTGTGATACACAATCACTGGTATGAATATAATATTTAGAAAGTGGTTTGCCAACATAACCATTTAACAAAACAGCACCTGTAGCTTACACAACCCTGAGAGCATCACCTCACAGACATAGGTTTTTACCATGTTTGCAGTATCAGTCATAAATTCTGGCCTATGAAGCAGGCTTCAAATACACTCAGAGTGGTTGGTTAGTCAACATTTTATAAATATCTGTGAACTCTGAAACTGAAGTATAAACTTCAAAACCTCAAAGATTGGACATTAAGGAAAGTTTGTTTAGAATTTCACCTGTTCTACAAAGAGGTCTGAGGTTGTGAGATTATTGACAGTGACCAACCATATCAACTATGTTTATGAACTGATATTTTACACATGTTTTCTCAAATTATGCTTTCTACCATGATTTTTTTATTGAAAAGGCTTTGATGACAATTGGATCATTATTGTGAAAAATTCTTAAAAAGAGTTTGCATTGTAAGGATAAATTAGCATATTAAAGGATTAAATCAAAGCCTAGTATTATTGAAAATTCAATATAGTTCCCATGTCATGTGCTTGACAACTTGCCAAAAAATTAAATAATGTTCTCCTTTATCATTAAAAAATTCATATAATGTATATTTTTAGTAATCATGCTCTCCACTGAGATTTTTCTCCCAACTCCTTATACATCAAATTTCATGTTTTGTGTTCTCTCTCTCTCTCTCTCTCTCTCTCTCTCTCTCTCTTTTGCAGACACATGTATGCTTAGAAAAGTTCTTGTTGATCCATTATACCTGTGAGTGGGCCCTCCCCTAAAATGTGGGAAATATACTGGTGCTACTCTATTGATTCTCTCTCTTTCTGTCTCTGTCTCTGTCTCTGTCTCTGTCTCTGTCTCTGTCTCTGTCTCTCTCTCTCTCTCTCTCTCTCTCTCTCTATGTCTCTCTCTGTCTCTCTCTCTCCACCAATCAAATTCCAATATCTCCTGAACTAGAGGTGGGTCTGTGTGCCTAGTTCCCTTATGTAATGATGGAATTTTTAATGAATATGCCAAGAACATTTAATAAACAAGCTTATAGTAACTTTACTTTGATAAATAGAACTTGATATTTGTAGCAGCTCAAAGTTAACATCTATAGTAAATGAATATTCTTCTTGTATCTTAAGTCTATCTTGAAGTGGTAACTGATTTTCTAGACTAGCATAAGTTAAAATCTTACAATAAATATTTTTCCTTATTATTTGCTTCACATATCTTTCCTTCAGAACTTATGTCAGTAGCTAATGTTTTATAAAGAAAACAAAAAGCAATGAAAATCAAACATTATAATAATAAAACATAATATATGCATTCAATCTGTTTTTTTATCATCATAATTGGTCATAAGTGTTGAATAGTTTATAATGAGATTTTAATAACAGGAACAAAATAAAAGACATTTGAAATCAGAACTTGCCATCAATAACAATTTAAGACTCAAAGTCAAAGTAATTTTGAATTTCTGATATTCAATTTTCTTTGATGAATACCAGTATAAAGGTTTTATATGAACTTTACACAAAGTCATTCATTGGGCAGATTCTTAATAAATTCTAATTTACCCATGTTTGATTCTATTTTGCTAATGAGTTTCCTGACTTCTTCTAAGTAGAGCGCACTCTTTGCTGGCTCAGCAAAGCTGCCTCATTCTTTGTTTTATAACACAGTATCTACTAAAGTTCACGTTTTCTGGGTTTTGTTTGTTTGTTTTTCAGTTTCCCATCCATTCCACCTTGGTTATAAGTATGATATGGGCTCAGAGCACATATTTCCCTTTTATCTAGTTTTTACTTTGATAAGACAGGATGGTCTTTAACTCATAATCATATGTCTTAGTTTTCAGGTTGTAGAATTGCAGGCATGTGCCACCACATTCAGTTCCACCTTCTTGCTCATTCCTACAATTTCTAGATACTGATATTTCTTCAGTCCTCTTTTTAACTCCCCAAAGGACTGAAAGTTATATTCCTTTTTTTTTTAACATTTATGTATTTATTTGCTTGATGTGTGTGTGTGTGTGTGTGTGTGTGTGAGTATGTGTGTATGTGTGTGAGTGTGTGTGTATGTGTGTGTATGTGTGTGTGTGTGTGTGTGTGTGTGTGTGTGTTTGTACATGTGTATGAACTGTGCTGGCACCATGACAATCATAGAGAGGGAGAGGACATCCTACAGGAGAAGGTACAATGCTTTCTTTCTCCATGTAGATTTCCAGGTTAACTCAGATTGTCTGCCTTGGGATTAAGTGCCTTTATTCAGTGAGGCATCCCACCAGCTCGTTCTACAATTTTGAATGTGTGGCACCATGGCCTGTGGAGTCTTAATGGAGAGGATTTGGCAGTAAAACAGTCCCTGACTAAACCCCCAGGTTGCCGATTAACACCTGCCATTACCTGCCATTACCTGCCATCTAAATGTAAGTTAAATAATCTTTCCAATTTGTATTTTGGCAAAATGCCACCACAGCAGATGGAAAAGACTGTATGTAACTGGGAAATTATGCATATACATTTAATGTGCGGACTGTGTGCATTAGTCCTTTCGAGGAACATCAGAACATCCTTCTGCTCTGGTCTTTTTTTATACTGTTTACACCATATGCCAGCACAGTGGGGGGGCCTTATCTGAGAGGCAAAAGGGAACACACACATTTCATGGAAATTGTTTCATAAAGTTACCTTATTTGAAGAAAGTAACAGATGAAATATATTGTGAGTGTATACGTTATTATTTCAAAAAATGAAGAAGGCAAAACATTTTAAAAATTACAGGAAAAAATGGAACTGTGTTATGTAACTTTAAACTGTTAGATGTCCACATACTTTTCTCATATCTCACCACATGAGAAGCAACCTATGTATTACTATCATAGTTCTTCTGTCCTAACAAAATTGTTCTATTTTCTGTCTTCAACAGTTCTCATGTTTGCCAACCTCCATGACTCTCCTACTTTCTCATTAAGTGATGCATTAAACGAGTTGCATTTTTGGCTTTAAATTCAAAGTGTTGCATTTTTAGTTATCAGTAATGAGGCTAATATTCAATCTATCTATCACCACTTTGAATTAGGAGAATGACATTGACATTAGTGGTCACAGTGTAGGGCATGTTGAATGGAATAACCTCCAATACAAATGAGTCTGCCAAAGCTCTCAGTTCCGTGATCTTACAAACTTAATGTAAGAATTTACTCAGAATTCTATATTTCTACTTGGGTCCTTGAAAAAGTGAAGGCAAAAGGTGATTAAACATGGAGGGATTTTATCAGAGAAAATGCTCTTTTGACAATATGAAAATAATTGTGAGAAATAAGAAGGACTCTTATTTATTGAAACCAAGGAAAGAGAAGTGTGAATTTCTGGGGTTCTCTGATGTAATGAAGTTAAGAGCAATACTTCAATTCAGCAATACCATATATGAGTTCTGATAAAACAGGAATCCAGCATCTGCTGGAATGGACTTATTTTAACATCCGGAGCTGAGAGAAGATCTTGGTAACATGGCCTGGGGGATGTAGTATTTCACAACTGCAGTAGCAACTGCAGTTCTTGGTCAGTTAAACTTGAAATTACTTGACTCTATTCTCTTGGTCACCATAAACCAGGAAAGTGACTAAACTCTTAAAGGGAACATTTCTAGATAAATCCTTAAGGAACTCAGGTATACATTGTCAATAGTGACTTTACTTACATAAAAAGTTCTTCGAATATTCAGCTTTCCAACATGGCTATTCCTTCCAGATCATTAGATTTCTCCAGAGAAGCAAAATAAAAATGTCGCAGAATTAGTAAATGTACACTTTGAACAAAGAGATTCAATAAGTAGCTCAAACTATTATGATACCTAGATATTTTATTCAGAGATGTTGAATTCCATAGACACAGCATCTGGCCCAATAAAGAAATGGCAACATGTCAGAACAAGAACTCTCATGCAAAGAAGTGGATCGTGGCTATTTAAGCAAGGCTCTGAAGCACAACTTGTACATTCTACATTGACAAATCACCTGTTTTGTTAACAACTTTAGATCAAATCAACACAAGATTCTTAATGGCATACCAATTTTTGGTCTTTTACCCTGGAAAAAAAAAGATTTCTAAGGTGTGCTGCTGGTATTTCTGATCTCTACCAGTTTGGCCAAGAGAGAAGAATGCTGAAGGGCCTCTCAGGGTATCTCAGAAAGGGCTGCAGAAGGGGCAGAGACTAGAATTTCTCCACATGTTCTCCTACTTTCTGGAAAACTGAGCTAGACTTGCCTTCCTTGTGGCATAAGAGTTTCCAGTGGCAAAAAGCTCAAATTCCAGTACATAAGCATTTTTCACTCACTTTGGTTATATTTATAATCAGCTGAAAAGTTTCATACAACCAAGGCCAGGTCAAGGTTACTACAACCTTCAAAGGCATGGATTCTGAACGTCCCGAACAAACCGAGGGCTGATTTATCATATCTCATTACAGTGTAACAATGCCAGTCTATCTTCTCTTAATTCGTAAAGACTTTGGATAAATACAGATTTACCACAAAGTGAAGGCAGCAAATACAGCATTGTAATCAGCAATATTACATGGGAAGATTATGGGGTTCACGTTCCATTATGATGACTAGCTGTTTGGGTTCCGTAGCAGGAGCATTGTTCTGCATTCGTGACTCCAGTAAAATAATAGACATGATTTTTATATTTTTCCCCTCTGGTTTAGATTGAATGTCATACAACTTGTTAGAAGCTGTAGCTTATCCTTTATACTTCTTTTGTTGGCTATAGTAAACCCACCATCACTATAATCAGGTGCTGAAGAGGATGCAATTAAAGCAACATGTTGAAAATAAGAAAATAAATGCTTCAGCATGATTAGGCTTTTCAGTTGTAATCAAGATAGTTTCTGGAGCATGAGGTAAATCTGTGCATCAAGAATTCCCCAGCTCTTGCCCAGCAGAAATGTGTTGCTAACTGTCTTTCTTCATTGCACTTCAGTCAATACATACACACATTTTATACTGAGCTAAAAGGCACTGTCTGCTGATATGCTGGATCTTTATCTCAAGACTGGGTCTATATGTAATCTCTGGTGGCTCAACTTCTACAAAAGTTCTAAGGTTTAGGACTTAGACTCTCCATCTCTGTGTGTGTGTGTGTGTGTGTGTGTGTGTGTGTGTGTATGTGTGTGTGCATATATGTGTCTATATGTGTGTGTTTGTGTGTATGTATATTGCTGTGTGTTTGTATCTGTATTTGTGTGTGGTATGTATATAGATATTAAATGAGGAAAGAATTAAATATAAAGACAAGTGTTTCACCTGAGTCCCTGATTGTGACTGTGAAACTTGCTTTACATTGTGACTCTCGATTCCCACAAATAAGGTTCGTAAGGAAGTTCCTAGTTTGAACAATATTGCAGGCCGGCCTCTTTGGTGGGATTCCTGTGTCTGAAAGCCTTCTGCTGCACATTATTTTAACAAATTTAAGACAATCTCACCTGCTCTGTGTTTTAGGGCTTTTCCTGTTTGGGCTGTTAACCAAGAGCTATTTGAGTAGCAGCATAATCTACACATATTCATCCAAGTGCAGTATATTGATGTTGATAGTTGTAGCTAAGGTACCTTCCATATATTGATACTACAAGATTGCCTTTCTTCTTCAGATAAAGCCTAAAATGGTATTTAAGATAATTACACCCAGTGTCTCGAAGAGCACTTTCTCAAGGAAAGAAGCAACTTCATGTTCTTTATAGAATAAGAGGCTTGGAGAGATTTGCATGTCCTTTAGCATCATTTCAGGATCAGACCAAAGAGACAGACAAAGCTGGGTTGTTCATCTTGTTCCACATTAGCCCAGATTGACCTAGAATTCAGGATGTTCTCCAGAAGTCCCTAGACTACCTGGTAGCATCCCTTTTCCACCTCAGGCCCCTGAGTACTTGGATCAGAGCTTTGAGAGAAGGCATGGAAGTAGACTCAGCTCCGTTTTCATGTTTTGAAATGCCTGTGACAGATTTGGGGGTCTCTCACATGTTAAACAAATGTTCTATCACTGAGTGGCATCCTCATTATTTTTCTTATTGTTTGTGGTATGTTTGTGTTTCAGCTCTAAGAACTCAATATCTGATAGTAACTCATCTTGTTGTGTTTTTATCTTCTAGGACTACAATGATGAAATCCGTCAAGAGCAACTCCGGGAGTTGTCTTACTTGAATGGCTCAGAAGAGTCTGGCAGGGGGCGAGGCATTAGAGGCAGAGGAATCAGAATAACTCCCACAGCTCCATCAAGGTACATGACTTCCAACTCTGAGTGTATTGCCAACAAATGAAGACAGCAGATGATGACCACAGGCCTCTGTTTTTCTGCTCTGTCATGATTCCAAATAGAGCTAAACAGTTTGATCAACACTAACACCATATGCCAGTAAGACTGGGTGCTTATATTGTGCACAAGACAAGAGGCTCTTCCACATTTGTGAGATGACTATACACATTGACTCATCGCATTTCTTTTTAAACTTGAGATAACTAGTTTTACAAGTAAGGAACCAAGGAACAAAAGTTTGGTGGGTCATGTGTGTTATTCCAGGACCTTAATCCAAGAACTCAAGAGACTGAGAAAAGTGAAGTTCAGTGCCAGTCTGGTCAACATGATGAGTTGCAGGCCAGCCATGGAACTAGTTTCAAAAACAAAACAACAAAAGTTAGAGAAAATTAAAATATTACCTAAAATAATAAATATATTCTGATTCCAGAATTCATGATTTGAGCACTTAACAACTATCATTAAAAGCTAAAGCAAGAACCAGAGAGGCTCTGTTCTCCTCTTCTGTCCCCAGGATTAGGGAAGAGAGGTTATACAGTCCTTTGCTTATTTTTAAAACCAAGAAAGTCTTTGCACAATGAAAAAATACATTTTTACTTTATAGTGTACATAGTTCTTGAATGGATATGATCTTGTCATATTCCTTTTGGTTTTGTAGGTCTTTGTCTATTTTGAGTTTTTCACAGAAAACATCAGTTAGCATAAAGTCAAACATGGATACATATTCCAATACCAAACCCAGAAACAAAACAGAAGGAAGATAACTCAGACTAACATACCTGAACAAAATTCCATAGGCAGAATAGAAACATCAGTAAGCAAGGCATTTTGGGAAATCTTCAGTCACAGGATTAAGTACCTTCTGCCTTCTAAGGATGCTGTAGCTATCACTCTATCTTGGATTTTCTTTTTATCATGTTACTGTCACATACCCAATAGCTTTGCTCCATCTTACTGCTGCCATAGGTTTTTGGAGCCCCTACACTTTGTCGAGACTTCTGTGAAAGGTATGAACACTGTGAGTCTTCATATTTCTGGCCCAGAACTTACACAACTGGGAGTCAAAATAAAACTTTTTTCTGTTTAAATGTTACATCTAACAAAGTTACATCTAACACACACACACACACACACACACACGCACACACACACACATACCACACACACACACACACACACACACACACACACACACACACACCTCACAGCTCTCACACACAGACTGTTTAATTCATTTAGTTCCTTCTCTATATAGCTGACTCATATATTTTGAAAGGATATAACCTAAAATAATATCTCATCTGTCACATAGAAATCATTTTAAGACTTGCTAATTTATTCTACAAGTTTAATTAATGCCCCAAACATTTCAATCTTTATGAATATACCACAATTTTTACATTTAATATTTTAAGACCTTGTTCTTTTATCAAAAATCTTATATTTCCAAATGGAATACTAAGCAGTGAACCATGTATAGATCATTGTGGAAAGTCTGGGGTAATAATTCTAACAAAGAAAATACCAGAGGAATCTCTAGAGCTTCTTTTCATATTTCATTTAAAAAATAAAATCTAATCCTGGCAATATCTTTTCAGGGTCATTTGCTCATTGATATGTGCTTCCCTGACAAGATACAATACTATTTATGAGGACATTCTTTCATAAAAATTTTGCATATCTAACCTGAAGTTGTTAGATTCTTAAACAGCATTCTTGTGAGTCATCTTAATAGGTTAATCACTTCTGTGGTTCAGAAATGTAATTTTTAACAGTTATAGCAGTTTAATAGGAATACCTTAACCACATATTTGGTACACCAAATGAAGCCACACATTTCTTCTGTATTCTTTGATATTGTAGCTCCTTAAAATAATTCTTATGTCTTACTATGAAATCTTAAAAGCATATAATAGTAATAGATTTTGCCCTGTTATTAGCATACGGAATTGGGTGCTTGATGGGACTTTAGGGGAGATATGTTTCTTTTGGCTCAGATTATTTGCCAAATTTGAATAGACTTCCTTTGGTAAATATTTTTTCTAAAGTTCTTAATTGGATAAATAATGTAGCACTATCATCATTAAGAACAGATTTTGAAAAATAATGTGGACAACATTAAGAACTACCATACAGAACTAATGGAGTATTAAAAGAAAGGCATAACCATATCTCATTTTCAGAAAGGATCTCACACATTGCTGTGATGATAAGAAATAGAGCCATTGAATGGGTCCAGAGATAAGAAGTAGAGAAAGAAACTCAATCTTGGCCGGGGAGACAATCGAGGCAAACCTATTACCCAAGGCTGGAAGTGAACAGTACCTGAAATTCAGAGAGACAGAGTGGAGAAAAGAATAAAAGTCCAAAGAAACATTTTCCAGATAGTAGTTCAGGAAAGTCTTAAATATAACTCAGGAGGCACAGGGTCATGGGAGCTATAAGAGAAAATTGGTAGGCTGAGAGCTTGGTGGGCTTAGCCAAGAGTCTTTTCCCAGTGCTGAAACAAGAGCCAAAGAGAAGATGGTCGGTTGAGAAATGAACAGAAAGTAAAGATTAAATGCAGAAAATGTTCTTTAAAGAAGTCAGAAACTAAAAGAATCCTACACTGGGGATTTATCCCTGGACAGGATCCTAAAATAGATGACGGATATTGCAAGTTGCATGGGAGAAGGCAATAGTGTTAATATCGCCAGGAATGGACTGAGCATATAAGTAAGAGTGAGATGGGCACTGGGTGGGACTTGCTACAGCTGGGACTGAAAGTCATTTGAAAAAGAAATATGATGAAAAATTAGAATTTTCAATATGAGCATGATTCCATTACAGAGCAAAAACATTATATAGATTCAGAAATCTAGATAGAATCTATTAGGAACAATTATGATTTGTGGTGTAGCCAATTAAAATGTTTACTCACCATTATTCACGGACGTAGCCAGCACTTGTAATTTATGATCAACATGTGGACAGTTGATAGCATTAAAATACTAAGCTCAGCAGTAATTATTACTGCCTTTGTCGGATTTGGGAGTATGTGAATTGCGAGAAACAGGCTTCTGGAGCCTGTGTGAGTTAACTGTCTCATTGTTATGAATAAATTCTTGACATGAAGCAACTTAACTGAGGAAAGAAACGCTTATTTTGGTTCAAATTTTGAAGAGAATATAGTCCATAATGGTTGGAAAGGCACAGTGGATAGCGGCCCATAGCAAGTGAACCTGTGACTTGAACAGCTTAGCTCCAACTGTTTCAGCAGTGGATAGGATGAGGGATGGGCTACAAATCTCAAGACCTATCTACAGAGAGCTAATTCCTTCAGTAAGACCCACCCCCCATCCTACAGATTCTACAACCTCCCAAAACATCACAATGAGTTGGATACTGCATGTTCAAACGCCTCAAATGCAAATGACAACTCACAGGCTCAGGGAAGGTGAATTGCACTTAACAGATGTCTTTATGTTATCATGATAACAAAATCTTGTCTTCCCAGACATTGTGTTCAAAGCTGGTACCATAGCTTTGGATCCTTTATGTTTTCTGATCGAGGCTACTGTGTCGTATATTTAGTTCTTATGAAATTATCTACTCTTAGCTGGTAAGCTAAGAATTTTAAAAAGCTCTGCCAGCACTCTTATTCTTCATTCCTAAAGCTCATTTTCTCTCAGGAAGAAAGAGCCAGTTTGATGGCTATTCAGAGCCGAAAGTGTAACCTACGCCTCCATGCAAAGGCACAGGCAAACACTGTGATTGTTCCTATGCCAAAGATCATCATTTTCCTGAAAGCTTTAGTGGCCCCGCTGATAGCAGTGCTTTCAAGAGGCCAACTTTCAGACATAATACACAGTGAAACAACCATGTATTTGCCCACAGACTACAGATAAACATCCTTTGTAAAGGTTTTAGGATGTTATAAAAAATGGCTGCATCCTTTGATCTCATGCTTTTGTTCAGATCGCTTTTGTGTTAAGTCTGTGGTACAGAACATTCAATCAGCCTTCTCATTGTTGAGCACTAATTCTGCAACCCTTAAGTTATCATGTAAAAATATGTCAGTGACTGCTCCAGCTCACACGGTGAAGGCCTGCCGCATGCTGATAAATCAAGACTGTGAAGCCTTAGCTACAATAACTACAGTACAGTAACTATACAATGTCATCATTCTGGTCAGAATATCACTTTTTACTAAGATGAGTTTTTGTTTTGTTTGTTTTCTCTTTCCTTTTTTTGGAAATATGACCACACTAAAGATCACTGTCAATAAACCCAAGCATGTAAGAATCCCCACGCAGTCGCACACGCATGCATGTGTGTGCACACACACACACATGCACATGTGCACACACATGCAATTGGTCTCACAGTAGTCAACATGGCACATCTCAGACAATATGCTGCTTTGTTTTTCTAAGTTTGGAATACAAGCAAGGTAGATCTTTGTTTTCTGTTTCTGTGTTTTTCCCTTTTCAAATTACGTGTTAGAAAATATCAAAATGCATTGCATGAAACACACTGATTGCATGGTTTTCATTGCAACTAAGTCATAATATTTAAAGAAATGTATTTTAATATGACTGAAACATTTTACGAATTATATATCTCTCAGAAGGAGAGACTGATTTGTGTGAAGGCAGTGAGCTGAGGATGTCATTTCTTGTCTGCATGTCATCTATTTCTTCTAGGGGCCGTGGGGGTGCTGTTCCACCACCACCACCACCACCAGGACGAGGTGTTCTTACCCCTCGGGGGACTACTGTGACCCGCGGAGCTCTTCCAGTGCCCCCAATAGCGAGAGGTGTCCCGACCCCTCGAGCAAGGGGAACGGCAGCAGTACCAGGATACAGAGCACCCCCACCCCCAGCTCATGAGGCTTATGAAGAATACGTAAGTACCCCCAAAGAAATCAGCAGCGAGGAAGGGTTAAATTTACCAACTCAGAAGGTAAACGCCATTCTGTGAATGTAGAATGTAATTTTAATTGCAGAACATTAATGTCATTACAGCAGAAGTTAGGCCACGAATTTACACTCTGAGAATACTCTGAGAAAAATCTCCCATGCATGGATCTCATCGATGCTGTGCATGTGACAACACTATCTTGTATGTGAAGAATCAAACTTTGCTGAAATATCTCTGTCTTTAAAAAGTTCGATCAGCTTTCAAATTGAACATAATTACAAATTATTATAAGCATATGTACGAATCTTCATACGATCAGAGAATTCACTTCGAACCTAATAAACATGAGAGAGGGAAAGCTAATAAAGATGCAAAACACTCTGCTAGCCTCCCATCGCTATGACTTTCTTTTTCATTCACCATTTGGAAGATAGGCAATTGGCATCCACAACTAAAATGTATAGGGTAAACAGGAAATGTACTTCTAAGTATCGTCCTCCCATCCCACTCTGTCTCCGGTATTTTATCTTGGGGGCCTGGATGAGGACAGAACTTGCTAGTGTCCACTCTACCACTTTAAAAAGTCCTCCTGAGGCACACATTACTATATCAGGCTCATTTATAGCTCCCATAATGAGGAGTTACTGTCAGGAAGGAGCACTGGTAACCCAAAAGCAGCCACAGTGGGAAGTCTTCATCCAGCCTGGATCATGATTTCCTTGTAGCAGCATTAAGGAGAATCTCCTTTCCCCAAGTCCTCTCCAGTCTGTGTAATCAAACGGTTTTCCAACTGGCTACAAGGGTGACTGGATATTCAGGTGAGCTTCCAAGGACCCTTGTTCCTCTTCCTTCTATGAAAGAATGTCACCATTTAACAAGCCAGGCTGGGTTATCATTCACAAGCAAACACAGCTGGTATCATGAATGTAGCAGTTATCCCTTAGAATGAGTAGGGTAGGCGGGGCAGAGATCCAGGGTGGGAGGGGCAGAGAACCAGGGCGGGAGTGGAAAGGTGATTCAGTTTCAGATCCTGCTGACTGAAGATGTTCAGCCCTCAGGAGTCATGGCATTGCTGCGTAGATACGGTGTGCACTCTGAAAACGAATATTCCTAAACACTTATAGGCATCTGTAAGTGTTGTAGGTATTGAGTGATTATAGGACTGTGGGTATTGAGTAAACGCAAACTGCCACATGAAGAGACATTCTGTTTCTCTTAATACCTTTCAACTATGGGTTTATTTAATCTACAGATGTTTATCCTTTTGTGAATTAGCAAGGCGCGGTTGATTTTAAATAACCATTTGACATTGTGTTACTAAAATATAAAGTTGGCATTGTGGGACTGTTCTGTGTGGAAGGTCACAAATCTAAATAATCATATGACATTAGATGTAGGAATAGTTGGACCAAGGATCTAGGAAACTCGCAGCAATCTTTGCCCCACCTTATCTTTGTTTTCTATGGAGAAACACGAGTTTTTAGAGAGAAGACAGTATCATCTGGGCAGGCATCCCAAGATTTCTACAATAGCACAGCATGGTTAACAGGAAAGGCTGTGCATACACAGTTTTTTAATCTCTTAAATTATATGAAAACCTATCATTGACCATATTTTAATTTTTTTGTTGTTGTTAAAAATTAATTGAGTGGGTGCATGCAAGTTTCAAGTGAGTCTGCTAAGCCTCTCGTCGCAATCTGTGTAGCACCAAACAGGATGGGATTATTTGCTCTGGGCCATACTTTGAAACTATTGATTCTTCTGTAAGAGGTAAGAAAAACAAAAGTTTAAGTGTCTCAATAACAAAATAATAACATCATGCTGAGTTGATGGTGGAAGTCTCAAAGGAGTTCTTAACTCTCAGATAAAAATTCTCAGAAAAAAAGATTCCCTTTATTATAAATCACAGTATGAGCCAATTCCCTCCTTACACACCTTCTCCTGCTGAGCCTCAGGATTAAGTTTCTAGGCACACAGAATGCATGTAGGTAATCAAATCCACTCCAAGCAGCTGGCCTGACAAGAAAGCACTTACGCACTTACAGTAATTGAGACTGCTGTTTTAAGATCATCATCAATGTTAGCTGAATCTAATATATATATATATATATATATATATATATATATGTGGTTTCTTACATATCTTGACTTTAAATATTTTTAAGCTTCTTGTATTTAACTTCTTCAGAGTGGAATACATCCATGATTTTCAGATCCATCACCGTAACTGCAGTAAATTAGGAAAATTAAAAATTGTATTTTAGCATAAACTCATATAAAATATAATAGTAGTGTCACCTGATCTACTAGAGACTAACCCACTGGAAGAAGTGAAATGAAACTTTTGAATGTATAGCTGGCTCCAATCACGGTGTATTAAGTCATACAGGCTGATGCAGATGCCATGAATGAGTTATTAATTTCACTGTATTACTGGAGGAGGAAACAGAAGCTTAGAATTGGTTATTTTCAGTCTCCAGAGGCTCTGCTATCTATTGTTGCAACACTGCTCTTTCTCTCAGTAAAGAGCCCAGCAGAATCCTACCTAGCACAAGCTCACGGAGAACGTGCACGTGCACAGACACACACTGCCTGCGCTTCATCTTCAACAAGGTGGTGACTCAATGTCCCAGTCAATATTTAACACATCTTCCCTTTCCCTCATGAGTTCCTCCAACCTCAGAGAACTGGCTGGACACCCTCCAGACAACCAGTGCTAGAAACATGCCACCTACAGAGTTTGGAAAGACTGCCAGAAAATTGTACCATTCTGGGAGAGACCGAGTTGGTCCAATAACCATCATCATCTATGGGTTTGCTGTACAGTGCTCTCTTCTTACTCTCTCAATTATTAGAAGTCATTATACCTTATTTTTCCCACTTACAAGATTTTACATATTCCTAAGTCAGAAAATATTTCTTAAATTTGTCTTTCAAGTTCTAGGTAAACTACTCAGTAGCAACAGTAACATCAACCTACTTATTATATTTTTAGAAATGTTATAAACATATATGTTTTTAAAGCACATATGCAAACATTGTTAATATTAATATAATAACAATACAGACTAGCATAAAATGTCTGTCTAATTAACACTGCCCTTGTTCCAAGACAAGGCATTGTCATTTATAGCTATGGGTGTTTGACAATATTTCTAAGGTGGGGATAATGGCCAAGCCATTGAGAAGCAAAGGGAAGACAATTGCCAGGAACATGGAGGGAGAAAAGGGAGGGAAAGGATCTTCGTGGTAGATATAGAGAATCCAAGAGAACAAGTAAGAGAGACAGCCCATTAGACAAAACAGTGGAAATGGGACAGGAGAGTGGGAACAGAGGCAGGCTTTGTAACTCTCTAACTGTGATTAAAAAGAAGGAAGGAAGGAAGGAAGGAAGGAAGGAAGGAAGGAAGGAAGGCAGGCAGGCAGGAAGGAAGGAAGGAAGGAAGGAAGGGGAAGGGAAGGGAAGGGAAGGAAGGAAGGAAGGGAGGAAGGAAGAAAGGGAGAGAGGAAGAGAGAAAGAAAAAGAAAGAAAGAAAGAAAGAAAGAAAGAAAGAAAGAAAGAAAGAAAGAAAAAAGAAGGAAAGAAAATTTTAAAAAGAAAGAGAGAAAGAAAGAAAGAAATCTACCTGCAGGTTTCAGAAAAGATAAACTAGTATTTATGAGAAAATTATGATTTTTTCAATAGTTTTTAAAGAATAAAAAAGAGAACAAAGCCAACAAAAATTTAGAATTCACATTTTCAGGATTGAAAGTTAGAGCTATAGTTCACCCCCATTGGACTCTCAGCTATGTGAGTGTTTTAAATAATAGGCATTAATATCCCAAAAGGATATTTCTCCAAGTTTTCGTCACTTATTCACCAAAGTCAATTTTGTCTACATCCTTCTCAGATGAATATTTATACCTTTCACTATTTAGTGTCTTTGAGTTTTGATTTCAATATGTATGAAAAATTCTAAATATAATAACTTCTTTTTTAAAAAGGAAACAAAGAAAAGAGAACCAACAGAGAAGATTTGGGGAGCCTTGCTGAGACACGACCTGGGCTGTGAGGTTAGGATGGGATGTAGTTAACATGGCAAAAGAAAGCTAAAGATTACAACACAGGTCCAGGAAGCCAGCAGGTGTGTGTGTGTGTGTGTGTGTGTGTGTGTGTGTGTGTGTGTGTGTGTGTGTGTGCAGTTGAGCAGCAAGAAAATGAAGCAGTTCTCACAAATGTGCTCTTTGTGGATGGAGAATCGGGGGCGTGGCTGTTTGGCTTCCTGAAATACTTCAGTTTTGGGAGTTGGGTAACATTCTGTTCTGATGTAGAAACCTGAGGACTGCTCTACCACTCCACCTGGTGTCCTGACACCATATTCATGTGCAGGAATCTGCCTGCGTTTTGACTGAATGGCAATGCTGGCCCAGGAAGCATGTGTTGATCTGAGGTTTGAAATCGATTGGTCAGAATCTCTCCTCTGAAAATTCTTCATTTGATTCATCACAGCTCTGAAAGAAGAGAGGTGCATGGAATCTGCCACAGAACCAGCAAGAAGTTGTTAAACACCCACATAAAATGATCAGTAATAAGATACCAATAATAACAGCTATTTTTCTGTAACTGGAGATAGAAAAATCATCCTGTATTTTCTCTCCTCTATAGAGACTATGCTTTGAACAAAAGCAGAACAGTGTAGCTCAGTGGCAGAGCACTCACTGCTCAAGCAGGTGACCCTGGGTGAGGATCTCTAGATCCCACATAAAGACATAAAGCTGAGCACATAGTGCAAACATCTCAAATCCCAGTGCTTCATGGCAGAAATGAATCAAGAGATTCCCTGAAAGACATAAGAGCAGCTATCTCGCAGCCTGTGCCTCCAACAAGGTGCAAGGCATGGACTCATACTCAAGATTACCTTCTCTCTCTCTCTCTCTCTCTCTCTCTCTCTCTCTCTCTCTCTCTCTCTCACACACACACACACACACACACACACACACACACACACACACACCACTCACACACAAACACACATACACATGCATTCACACATGAATGTGAATGAAGAGGAAGAGATTTTTAAAGAATGGAACTAAGATATTGTTTTCTGGTATTATAATGTTTTTAGGTTTTAAACTTAAAATGCAGCTGGTTGTGCTTTTTCAAGCAAAACACTTCCATATTGATTTGATATCTATAATTCTAAGGAGTTTTTTCCCTAATAGAATGGAAGCTTGTATCTTTTAAAGCCACACAAAAGCTGAATCTGTTCCTATAGAGATAAATCCATGCAACCTTTATAGAAAAACCTATTTGAAGATACAGGACAGGGAGAGGTTGTGTGAAGGAAACACAGCTTGTGCCTACAAGGTGCATCTGCAATTACTCAGAATGACATCAGCACTGTTGAAAAGCCACTGCTTATGGAAAGTGGTCCTTTTCATAATAATTTTGAGACAACTAAAGTGAAGATGAAGGACCTCGTGCTCTTTAAATGCCAGTAAGAGCATACAATTCTACAAAAAAAACGAATACTTGTTGTACGTATGTGCTTATATAAATACTCATAACACATATGCTGGTGGAGTTGAAACAAAGAAACAAAAAAGTCTCCTTAGGTTATGCCCAACATCCCAAGCTTTCCAAACACATAGGGCCATTTTATTTTTAAAACACTTCATATTTTCTCCAGAGGTTAATGTGCAGTCACCACAGACATATACTAAACTACAAAAGCAAGCAGGAAGAGGAGATATTTAAAATTCAGGCCAATGCTACATGAGAAATTTTGACTTAGTATAATCAATCATGTTAACCTAATTTACACAACATGCATTCTGACAAATTTTGAGGGCTTCTCTTTTCATCTGTCTGCACTAAGCCTATCGGCATTCTGGCCCATCCTGTTATCCAATTCAGCCTCTGAGTTATCCTTCCAGTAACTATGAGAGAACTAGAAATTTCACTGATAAATCAATAGTCCTTAAGAGTTCCATAAACGAGCTCAAGTCGCCAACCTCCAGTCTCATGTGCACAGAGAACTTTTTGACAGGAGAGGGAAATCAGTATTAAATGATAATTGAAATCAATTCTTGTGCCATTTGTGGAAGGGAAGATTATGAGTCTGATCTATAATGCATTTTGAGGGCAGCCACATATGGTGGTTTCTGTGTTAATACCAAGAGCCTTCACCGAAAAGGAGACTTTTATTAGAGCCTCTAGATTGGATATTTGTATTTCATTAGGCATTCTTGTTGAAGTTTCATGGTTTAGTCTCTTCTTATTAGAGACTAATTTACCAGCATTGCAGGATTTTGTTTGTTGAAATATAACTAATATTTAAAATAGCCAAGCCATGCAAGGCAAATAGAATGTGTCACAAAGCTATGGGCTGGGCATCATATTACTGTGATTCTGAGTTCAGTGATTCTGAGTTCAGAGAAAGTTAGTGGTGTTTAAGCTCAGATACATGAATAACTTCCACAAATAAAAAAAAACTCATTCTTTAAATGGAACTCTTATCCTGTAACTTGAAATCTGAATGAGCCATCTTACTAATGTGTTAGATTTCAAGTCAGTTTTGAATAAATAAGGATACTTCTACTGGCAACAACACTCAGGATTGCATCCAAACCTCTACCTAAAAAATTATGGTGATGATAAACATCTCTTATAACACAGTGAGAAAAATGAATTTTCTCTTTGTTCCTCTTTACAATGGCTGCTAACTACTGCTACCTATTGGAAAATATTATGTCAAATGACTATAATATTGAAATATTCTCCAGGCCCTGTTATGATCTTTTGAGGAATCTTCTGTGGACAAGGGGAGGAGGACAAGGAGAGGAGGACAAGGAGAGGAGCATAAGGATGAGAATATTGGGCTGCAATCTGGAGTTTAGGAGCTTTATCATTTGTTTGAAAATTAAATTCTCAATTTATCTTATAGTACTTCTATTAATATAATATTACATTAACAAAATTAGTGTATTTGAGACAGGATTACTTCCATCTTTTGTTCATACTAATGACCTTAGAATTAAAAAAAAGTGAAAGTTTTTTGGTTTGAGCTGCTTCCACAGGTGTTCTCACAGGCTCTGCATGTCATACACATATTCGTACTTTGGTCTTGTTCATGGTAAGGTTGAAAACTATATCCAGCTAATGCTCAAACTTGAAATATCCACACAGGCTTATCTTGTTTTATGATTGATGCTAAATGCATGGCACTCTTTTGAAGGCTGCAGAGTCTTGAAAAGGAGTAGTGTCCTAAAGGGAGTAGATCACTAGGGCAGGCCTTGAAAGGCTATGCCTGCCTGTGGGGCCATCTCTCAGCTCTCTCTCTTGGTCTCTGCCATGTGTACAACACTGTAACAAGCTCCTCAATTAAGGTCTGAGCTGCTCTAGTTACCATAGTTCCCCATCAAGATGATGGGCTGCAAACTAGATTATATGCCCCCCATATGCCACTTCTCTCCAGTACTATGTCCAAATGTTGACAAAAGACACACACACACACACACACACACACACACACATATCACAGAATACAAACACATACACATGCAAATATACACACACAAACTCATACATACAGGGACTCATGATCCCTTCCATCCATGCTATAATGATGTTGGTATTAATCATGTGAAAGTCCTTTTGGGTGACCAGTTACTATGAATTCACTAGTTCACTATCATGTCCTGAGGATACTATTTTGCAAAAGTTCAAATACATTTGCTAATAGAATTTTAGAGAAAGTTATCACTAGGATCTCCAAGACATTATGTGACTCATATAACCATCCATTTAAAAAGCTATATTCAAAGATTGTCTAAAAATTAGAGACTGTTCACTGGGACCATAATACATTATCAGTAAGGTAGGCCAAATGTCTCTAGTTTGCACATGTTCCCTCTTCAAATCCTGATGGCTTTCTAGAAGATATACATGTGGAACATGAATGCAGAAGCATGTAAAGACACACATGTGCACACACAAATACACACACACACACACACACACACACACACACACACACACTTTCTCTATTTCTTTCCAGCTATTCACATCCTGAAAGAAACACTATTTATCTTCTTTGTTTATCAGAGTAGCTCCTTCCCGAATGAAGAATTTGTTGAAATCATCTGAGGATATACTTGTCCATGCTGGACAGGCTGGACAGATTATGAACTCACAATGCTATTTCAGAGGAAAAGATTTTCAGTTTTCAGCACCCACATGGGGCAGCTCGCAACCACCTGTAACTCTAGCGCTAGAGAACCCGATGCCCTCCTCTGGCCTCTGTGGGGACTCACATAGGCATAAATAAATATTACATGTACATACATAAACACGTAATAATTTTAAAGGAATGTAATCTCCTCACACAGTATAGTGCTCGCTTTCTCTAAGGCTATACCCACACAAAAGAAGTTCTGTTGGCCTCAGCATAAGGCTCTGTAAAGAAGGAGGAAGGCAATAGAGAGGAAAAGATAAAACCACGTTTTGAGCCAGCTTTCTGGGAACTCATTTGATAACAAAAAAAAAATAAATAAATAAACAAAAACAAAAAAACAAAACAAAAAAAACATGTAGTCCTTTCTGTTTTAAAAAGGAAAAGACACTGTATTCCCATTTCTGTTTTTTACTAAAGGAATCATTCTGTTTGCACTGTAAATGGACATGAAAACCCTCTAAGCATCCTATCTCAGAAAACCAGAGTCACACATAGAGCACTCTAAATAGGATTACAAAAAGTACTTTTCCTCACACCTGGATCTTCCTTATTACATTCTTTTGCATTAAAAATATATTCTTCAGACGTAAATGGCAGCCTCTGATAGTTTTCATAAAATATTATGCAGCAAGTATCATTCTAAAATAAATTACTATATTTTCCCTTTCTGAAATACTACCTCCTTTGAAATTCATTTACAAAATAATACATATCTCTGAGATGTATCCCTCTCCTTTGTTTTCAGTCCTAGGATTTCAACAGGCTGTTATAACACAGTTTTATCTTTTATCTTTGAAACTGTTAAAACGTTTCCTGATTCTACTGACCAGTTTTAGAAGTACTACAATTACTTGGAACCCTTCTGTTTAAAAGCCCCCCTTTTCCTACAATCATGGATCTAAACAGCTCTCATCAAATATCTCCCAACTTAAAATTTATCTATTTTTGCTTTCTTTTCTTTTTTTATCCAATTCTCTTCTTATATCTGCTTCTGTTCCCATCTGCTGCCAGGGGAAGCCTCTTTGATGATAATTGGATAAGGTACCAATCTATGATTATAGCAGATTTTCATTAAGGTTCATTTTATTGATTTTTTTTAGACCAGTAGTATTTACCCTGTGTCTCTGAGCTATTTAGCCTCAGGTTTTTGGTTACCCAAGAAATGTCAAGTATGGGTTCCTTCTCTTGAAGTGGAACTTAGGCTAATTCAGATACTAGTTGGTTATTCCCACAAGTTCTGTGCCACCATTGTCTTAGCATATGGTGCAGGAAGGACAGATTGATTATAAATCAAACATTTTGTAGAAGTGTTGACATCCCCATTTGTCTTCTGGTAGCCTATGTAATACCTTCTGGCACCAAAGAAGTCATAAGCATAGGGCTCCATGTAGGTAGCGTATTCTCTGTGTTCAATGAGTTGTGTGAATGTTGTCCTTGACAAAGGAACCCCACTGTCAGTTTGCAGAGAGCCACATTTGTCTTAACAACAGGTTTGATTCCTTGGAGATTTCCAAGGGATCCCCTTAGCAAACAACGTAGTTGAATGCAACCTTCTTCCCCCACTAGAAGACTCTCCTAGCTAGCAAGAGATGACTAGTTGAGACTCCTTATCCCCTATTATGAGACGTACTGATTAAGGTCACTTTTACAGATTCCAGAATGTTTCCTCAGCACTAGGTTGACACATCATCCCCCCAAATGCTAACCTACATGGAGCCCTATGTTTATAACTTCTTTGGTGCAAGAAGATATTACATTGTCTACCAGAAGAGAAATGTGGATGCCAACACTTCTACAAAATGTTTGATTTATAATCAATCTGTCTTTCCTGCACCATACGCTAAGACAATGGTGGCACAGAACTTGTGGGAATAACCAACTAGTATCTCCCCCAACACTCTTACTTTTCACCCCATCTCCCTCCTCACCAGATTCCCCCTCCCAACCCCCACTTCACCCAGTCTGCATGCAAAATCTCATCTATTTCCACCTCCCACAGAGACCCATGAGTTTTCCTTAGACTCATTTTTTTTACCATAACCTCTCTGAGCCAGAGTTAGGGTTTGATTATCATTTACTCAACAGCTAATATCCCTGTTTAAGTGAATACATACCATATTTATTTTTTTAAACCTGGGTTACATTACTCAGTATGATATTTTTCTAGTTCTACACATTTGTCTGAAAATTTCATGATATCCTCCACCACTTTTTAACAACCCAATGATACTCTGTTGTATAAATGTACAGCATTTTCTTTATCCATTCTTCTTTATAGATACATCTAGTTTGTTTTCAGTTTCTGTGTATTATGAATAAAGCCACAGTGAACATAATTGAACAAGAGTCCTTGTGGTAGGTAGGAGCATCCTTTGGTTATATTCCTAAGAATGCCATTGCTGGATTTTGGGGTACATTGACTCCCAACTTCCTGTGGAACCACTATATTGATGTCCCTAGAGACTGTACATGTATGAGTCAATATGTGATTTAAGCTGTTGTGTGTGTTGTTTTTTTTTTTTTTTTTACAAACTTGAATACCCTTGTGTTTAGGGCATAAACTTTAAGAATTTAAATATTATCTTGGTGGATTATTCCTTTGTTGAATATATAGTGTCCTTTCCTATCTCCTTTGATTAATTTTGGTTTAATTTCCATTTTGTTAGATATTAAAATGGGTAGAGCAGCTTATTTCTTATGTCCATTTGCTTAGAATATCTTTTCAACATTTTACTCTGAGGAAATGTCTATCCTTGATGGTAAGGTGCGTTTTATTGATGTGGCAGAAGGATGGATTCTGTCTTTACATTTGTCCTGTGTTCTTGATCTACTCAGCTGATATGTTCACAGGGAATGCCTGCTCATACTGG
>JADRCD010229884.1:2036-17629 GCA_019843815.1 Montemys delectorum | reverse complement strand
TAGGGGAATGCCAGGGCCAAGGACCTCTCCTCCTATTGATGATCAGCTTTGCAATCCTCTACTATACACATGCTGCCAAAACAATCAGTCCCACCATGTATAATCCTTGGTTGGCGGCTGGGTCCCTGGGAGCTCGGAGGGTACTAGTTAGTTCATATTGTTGTTCGTCCTAAGGGGCTGCAAACCCTCCAGCTCCATAGAACCTTTCTCTAACTCCTTCATTGGGGACCGTGTACTCAGTGCAATGGATGGCTGTGAGCTTCTACATCTGTATTAGTCAAGTATTGTCAGAGCCTCTCAGGAGATAGCTATATTTAGGCTGGCTTGTCCTTCCTTCAGTCTCTGCTCCATAGTTAATCTCTGTAACTCCTTCCATGGATATTTGATTCCCCCTTTTAAGAAGGAATGAAATGTCCACCTTTTGGTCTTCCTTCTTCTTAAGTTTCTTGTGGTTTGTGTGTTGTTCTTCCTGTATTCCAAACTTCTGGGCTAATAACCACTTATCAGAGAATGCATACCATGTGTGTTCTTTTGTGTTTTGGTTACCTCACTCAGAATGATACTCTCCAGATCCATCCATTTCCCTAAGAATTTCATAAATTCATTGTTTTTAATAGCTGAGTAGTACTCCATTGTGTAGATGTACCACAGTTTCTGTATCCATTCCTCTGTTGAGGGACATCTGGGTTGTTTTCAGTTTCTGGCTATTCTGCTATGAACATGGTGGAGCATGTGTCCTTATTACATGTTGGAGCATCTTCTGGGTATATGCCTACTGTTTTCTAATGGTATTATTCCAAATAACATGCCCTTTGAACTAGAGGACAAACTTGGAAAGTTGGAAGCTCTATGATAGTGAAACATTTTGTTCCTAATGATTTCCTTAAGAGTATCTCATGCTGCAATTTATTGATAAGTCTCTTTTGCACATACTATTTCACTTGAATTATAATGTGGCTTGAATTAGTTAACTTTTTAATTCATTACAAATGACCACTAGGAAAAAAAATTCTCTGAAAAAATGTCTTGCTAGGGAATTTGGTGGGAACAAAACCATGACATTAACTCAGTCTGCTTACAAGTAGAACATAGCTTAGAAACAGTAAAAATCAATTAATTAGTTAGTTAATTAATTAATTAAAATAATAGCAATAATAATGATGGTGATGGAAGATTGCTCTGGGGGAAAGAGAACTTGATGGTACATTAGGAATGAATGGAAGAGCTCTTCATCTGGTTCTCATAACAGGTAGGCTTTTGGAAATAGCAAAAAGAATAAGAGGTCTGGTTTATGTGGGTTCATTTGAGCAGACCAAATCTCAGCTATCTCAGATATAAAGGAAGTATAACACTGCCTTCTTCACTGATTTTTAGTTAAAGTTAAAAAAGCAAAATTGTATAGGATTGTAATAGTTTAGGAAAGTACAGTACGCAAGTACTGACAAGTATGTTGCCAGTTGGCTGCATGCAGCTTTGAGAGAATGTAGTCATAACAAGAGGGAAGTAACATAATGTTTTAAATTCATTACAGAAATGATGAAGCTTAGAGTGATGTTGTATTTAGCCATTCTAGCCTGAGATGTGTACAGTATTTCTGTTAAAAAAAAAAAAATGATAGTTTTACTCAGTCATAGTAATAAAGACTCAATCATGGTAACAAAAGGGAAAAGCAAGGAAATGCTACTGACAGAGAAGAGGACACAGAAAGATGAAGTTTAAATTTGCATATAAAACACAGTCAGAGAATATTTCCTATCTTGCACCAAGTTAACATTGTAATGCCTGAACAAAAATAGAAAGTGAAGGAGACTTATATCCACTCTCCCCGCAACTTGGACTCCTGTCCATTTGACAAACACAATGTATTCTGTTAAACATGGCTGGTCAGTGACTGATGGCTTTTGGTAAATGGCTTTTTAGACACTTGAAGTCCTGCAAACACACAGGAAGATATATGTGCCATGCATAGGTCCCCCAAGATCATCTCCCCTAAGGTGCTGCATTGGCCTCCCCTCCTGATCAGAGAAGCTTTCCCTGGCTCAGTCTTCCTCCCTCTTTTTCCATCATGCTTCAATCACAATGTTTATCAAAGTCCCTAAAAGAATCCAGAGAGCTTCCTCTAGCCAGATCTACGAGCTGTTCAGCAACTGTCCCTGGTTGTGCATTATTTCCCCCAAGACATGTCAGAGTGTTCTGGGATAAAGGAGATATTCGTCTCATTATTTACTGAATTTTCTTGAACCAAAATAAAGCTGAGTTTGGAGTCTAGGAATGCCTGCTAGAGTTCAGCGTTAATGAGAATCTCCTTTTACAAACCTGTGATTGGAATGGACAATTAACAGGAAAATAAACTGCCCAGAGTATTACAGTCACTGAACACAGACACTGTCTTCCACCGAGTAGGTATTAAATCAATATTTGATGAAAACGTTGTGAGCAGCTATGCACAGCTGCCTGGGAGCCTGGGAGAAGAGTTCCACTGCAATCTGGATATCTCCTCACAAGAAAGACTTTATCGGACTTAAAAACTTTCCCAAGAAAAAGAGCAAGGAAAGTACTCTCTTATTCGGAAGGAAATTTAATGTATTCCAAGGACTGTTCTGTTGCAATAAAGATGTGGTCTTTCTTGAGTGGGCTACAAAGGGTGCAGAATATTTAATCCATACAGTCAGGCATTTCTGAGATTTCCTATCAGATACTTATCAGAGACACATTTACCCTAAAAAAAAAAAAAAAAATGGAAACATAAGCCTTATTCTATGTGTGCTTGAAAAACAGGAAGCAAAAGAGCCAAATATTCCAGCCCAGGCTTTGTTTATTTTTAACTCAGAGTCACATGGAAGGCTCAGACTCAGAATTCCAGGATCAAAGGAGGGAGTCTGAGGTCACACACCAACTTTCCCAGGCCTTCTGGTCCTTATCCTCCACCATCTTTCTGAATATGGGGATAAGACCAAAGTGACCGAGTGTCATCTGTACATCCCACCTCATCTCTGACAGGCAGAGTCAACAGAGATTCAAAGTCTAGAATTTGTTTTTTCATCTCAAGATCATTTTTTCCCTACAAAAATCCCTATTATTGTACAGCTGGGTTTGATTACTATCATTACTCCTTTAAGGTATAATTATCCTTCCCACCAGGCTACTGCAGACAACCAGTTCATAAAAATAAAGATAGCATCAGCTTCCACTGGCTGACACAATGAGAAAGTGATAGTGTCCCCTGGGCATGTGCAAAATGAGAGAAAAGCAAGCTGCATGAAGCAGTGGCTCCTGGAAGGAGGAACATTTTGTCCCATCAACAGGGATCAATAGGCCTAAAGCACAGGCCACATCTATTAGACAATGATGCAGTGGATTCCAGAACAAAGATCAGGCACTGGCAGAGCTACAAAACCTAGCACGGAGCTCCAGAGTAACTCAATGTTACAGATTATCCATGTGCACACCCAAAAGAAATTAAAGTTCTTCAGGTTCCACAGTGCTCCAGGTTTTGTTTTTGTTTTTGTTTTTTTATTTTTGGTTTTCTTTTGTTTGTTTGATTTTGTTTTTGTTTTCATTGTCCAGTTATCTATCCCTGTGCAGATGAGAGCCATTGATTAAGATGATTGAAACCAATATTGCCTCAATCACTGAGTAGTCTCTCCATGTTTTTGTAAATGACTCAAATCATTTAAAAGGGGGAGCTAGAGGGACCAAACCTTAGCATTTATAGCTGAGTCTGCTCGTTAGAAATGTTATATTCAACATTTGAAGACAAATAATTATACCTGTTTTCTTCTTGGGCTCACATTATTGATTCTATTTTAGACCTTTCGTGAAGCCATGAAGTCCCCCTGTGGCTTAATCTTCTTGGGATAAAATCCTATATAGACATTGGTGGGCAGTAGGAACCATAGCAACAATGGTAACAGTGGCTGCCATCCACAATGAGTCCAGTTCTCGCATTTTCCATAGGAGACATGTCAGGTTCTCACAGTCACTTTAAGAGCCATATGCAGCATAATGCTTTCAGTAACTCACTTTGCAAGTGAAAAGAGAAATTAGAGGAAATTAGTTGTCTCCAGGCCCTCTGGATCCTTGGACCATGTTCGTGACTGGGCTTAGCTTCACTACCTCCCTATGAACTGGACTCTGATGTGTAGAAACCCAATATATACCACTCTCTCTGACAGAGTTCCAAGAGAGCTACCTTCCTCTGTGTTCTCCTATTCACCAATGTCTCTTCCATGTGTGTTCTTAGCATAGAGTCTTGGAGTTAGAACAATTGATCTCTCATCCTTGAATCTAGCTGCAAGAACTCACAGCAGACTGTAAACCTCCAGCTATCACATGTACAATGGTCTCTTCCATCCCCCTTTCTTTTCTTTTCTTTCATTTTTTAATATTATATTTTATTGATCATTTGGGAATTCCACATTATGCATCCTGATCAAACTCACTTTCCAGTCCTCCCACGTCCATCCCTCCTTGGGACCTACCCCACAAGAAAAGAAGGAAAGAAGGAGGGAAGGAAGGAAGGAAGGAAGGAAGAAAGGAAGGAAGGAAAGAAGGAGGGAAGAAAGGAAGGAAGGAAGGAAGGAAGGAAGGAAGGAAGGAAGGAAGGAAGGAGGGAGGGAAGGAAGGAAAGAGGGAAGGGAGGGAAAGGAGGGAGGGAGGGAGGGAAGGAGGAAGGAAGGAAGGAAGGAAGGAAGGAAGGAAGGAAGGAAGGAAGAAAGGAAGGAAGAATATATATCAAGCCCAATTCCTATTACCATATACTCACTGGAGCATGGTCAAACTCCCATGCCAGCCCCTTAAAGAAAATTGAGTCTTCCCCACTCCCAGCAGAAGCCATCAACTATGAAGAGCTAAGCTTCGGCATTCCTGTAACAATTTTTAAGAGTTCTCTTCAATGGTTTCCTGTCTAGACCCTAGCCATAGGACCACAGATACCAACTTGACCTCAGGCAGCCTTCCATTACATTTTAATTTATTTTCATCCTAGAATCCATCATGTTTTACCAATTGAATTTTGTAATATGTTTCTTCATTTATTGTTTTTCTCCATCAGTAGACCAGAGGTTGGATATGCCTCAGACTGCTGCACCTTCAGCATTCAGAATAACGACTGGCACAAAGTAGACACAAGGTAAATAAAATAAACTACTTGCTGAATGTGTGAATGGGCTCTTGACTATGCTGCTTAAGTGTGCATTTTAGTTCTGATGTTAGTGTTAACTTCCTAGCCACTGTGTGTACAGATATGAGCAGTGCAAGGCTTATGGGAAACATACACACACGCACACACACACACACACACACACACACACACACATAGAGAGAAAGAGATATAGATATATAGATATATAGATATATATATTTCTATATATCACTATGCCTTTCCAAAAGACACCAAAGAGCTTTAATCGAAAAGCGTTTCTTGACTCCAACTGGATATCCCATTATGACGGTGCGTCTTCATACTGCTTCCAGAAACCACGCAGAAGCCATGAAATATTTTTGTTCAAATATTGAAATACTGAGGCATTCAGTGTCTCTTCTCCCTGACTAAGCGCAAGGAAATCATGTATCTTGAACTTCTCTTGAAATGGCCACAAACACTTTACTAAATAAAATTGGATCAAGAACCAAACAAATACAGACATTTAAATACTTTCATGTACTGCTGAGTCAGTGAAGGGTAACAACTTTTCGTTATGGTGCCTCCTACTAAATGCTTTTTAAAATGCGTCTGTGAGGTCATCTCTATCAATGAAGTTTGCTTTAAATCTCACAGGGAAATTTTTGTTTATTAATTCGTCATTTAAAATATTTGCATTCAGCTCGCTGGTCTCATTTGTAGACGGATTTGCCCAGCACCCCATGAATAATTAGTACTGTCTGAGACATTTTAGTTACTGAGATTTAATGGATACAATCCAAGATTCTGACAAACATTACACAATTCCAAAGATAACGCAAACACACACACACACACACACACACACACACACACACACACACGAATTGTCTCACTCAAAATATCCAGTTCCTAGGTTAAAAGTTTTTCCAATGACTTTCATTGGGGGCCTGCACTGCCCCCTTGTGGGAATTTGTATTATTGAGGTTGTCTTTGGGATATCTGTCCTCTAAAATCTGCAGAATTCGGTACACTAATGAATTATTCCACAAGCCAGGCAACTTCAAATCCCCCAGGGGCATTCAGGAAGGAGAAAAATGTATTCATAACCATCTAAGCCTGGAACTTAGATCCGTTTTACATATAACTGATGTGCTTATTTTTTTGCATGGGCTTAAATTGCCTTAAATTTGCTGGGAATTTGCATGGGAACTACCATGTAAATTGAGAGAAGAGAGTACTTGACCTTGTGAGAAATTTCAGTTAGCTAATCATTATTTTCAAAACTGTGGGCACTTGGCAGGAACCAAACCAGTAGCCAACACTGCAGTGGCAAAGAATCAACGCAAGTTTCAAAACATCTGTTCAGCTGTTGCCTGAAGTGATGTCACCAAAAGAAACCTGCACTGGGTCTTCAGGTCAGCTCACTCACTCACTGTGTGCTTTTTTCCAACATGTGCCGTTTTACTATGTACCATGTCTCTTATTATGAACCATTACTTCCTTTCTACATTATTCCTACAGTACTCTGTACCTATCTATACATTCAAATGATTGTATGTGCAGATAAGTTACACATGAATTTCATTTTTGAATCCTCCTGGAGAGTTGGAAAATACATGTGATAAAGGGGGAAAATGTGGCACGTACTGGGTGGTAAACCACTGCTCCTGCCAATCATGACCTTTTGGAATTTCAATTTTTTCCCCCAACATAGCATCCAGTCCTCACAGCATCTGGCCTTCTGCAAATATAACGGAGATGCCCTTTATATCTGCACTCAAATAAATGTCATTGAGCCAATATGAAACAGACCCAAAGACATGCAGGAGAGTGAAATTCACTGCTCTGCACTCTGTCCCTGGAATTCCACATCTGCCTTTTTAAACTACCTTAAAATAATTTGGCACAGAAGAAAGCCCACGAGGATTCCCAAAACAAGAGGACCAATAACTTTTCCTGATACACCTTGCTAATCCTCCCTCTTACCCATCAAGATATGGGGGCATACCCAGGAAAGGTTTTATAAAATAAAACAGCTAATTAAATTATGCCTAGGATCTTTATAGCCATGAGAGGAGAAGACCCTGAAGGCAGTGAGAGCCACTGTGCTCCTCCTACATAATCTTATTCTCAAAGAGCTTCTGGACAATGCATTCTCCATACATTCAGAATACATGGAGAGCAAAGCTATTCTCAGAAAGCCAGGCCTCTAGGAGCATCTTCATTAGTGTTCAGATGATAGGTTGGAGAGATGGTTCAGTAGTTAAAGTACTTGCTTCACATGCATTCGGGCCTGAGTCCAGATACTTGTTATCCACACAAAATGCACTGAGAGGTACCTCTGCAGCCAGCACCGGAGAGGCAGAGACAGGTAGGTAGCAAGGGCTCACTAGCCAGACATGTTAGCCGAAATAATGTGTTCCAGGTACAATGGGAGCTCCTTTCTCAAAAAATAAAGTGGAATGCAACAGGGGGAAACACCCAAAATTGACCTCTGTCCTCTCACACATATGAGCAACACAACACACACATAACCATGCATGCACATACAGAAAGAATTAGCTGGATCTGGTTGTACAAGCCTATCACCCCAGCTTCTCTAGAGGCTGTGATAGAACGGGGCTGGCCCACAGCAGGAAGGATCACAAGTTCAAGGCCTGCCTGGGGAACTTTGTATGATCTTGCTTCAAAACGAATAGTGGTAGAATTCAGTTGCAAAGTGCTTGCCTAGCAAGCACAAGACCCTGGATTTACTCCCAAGTCCTATGAAAAATTAATGGTTAATTAACTTAATTTAATATACTTTCTTCCAAATCTACACATACTATCATACTTTTAATTACATTTCAAATGGTATCTGGACTTCATCATGTAGCTTATTTTATATACAAGTAAACTACCAACTGCACTATGTAACTAGTTCAGATTGTTAAACTTCTCTTAAATAATTAAGAGGCTTATGGTCTCCAGGGCACAATATAATAAAACTGACTGAATTAACAAAAGTTTATGATTAGATTATAAAATGTGTTTATGTCTTAGCTTGTGTAAAAGTGGGAGAACTGCTTAAATTCTACTTTTAAATAGATAAGATAACACCAACTTAAAAAACCATTTACACCCAAGTATAACCCTGGTCTTTAAGAACGTGTAACTTTAATTGGCTGAAATAAAATACTTAAAGCTTTTCTCAGTTAGTATTCATTTTGGCACTGCTTTGGGAAATATGCCAAAGGTGATCTGATTTTATTCTATTTAAGGTTTCTTCCACACATTTCTGATAACTACAAAGAAACAATTCACCATAAGCATTCAGAACTACAGCATTGAAATTACAAACATTTTTCCCCCTAAGATAGAAAACTTCAGTGTACATCAATGAAAACTACCAGTCTCTTCTTACTCTAAAGCAAATTCTGGCCTCATCTGAACCAGCAAACTATCAGTTAACGCCATATACATGGACAATCAAGACGTTCAGAGGAGTGGGGAAAAGCAAATGGAAATGCCATGCGAGTCGGAAAAATCTCTGCCGCCTTTGCATCACTGTTGCAGATGTGCGTCCCTGGCCTTCCTCACCCCATCTCTTTTCCTTGGGACCCAGCAGGCTTCAGAAGTTAGTCATAGCTTTTCACTGGAAGTCGGAGAAAGATAAATATGGACTGTACTGGGAGGTGAGTTAAATAGTGGTCACCTAAGGTTGCCACCCACCCAGAACCTGTAAATTAGAAGAAATTTAACTTGAAACAAGGTCTTTATAGATATAATGAATACTGTGCTTTCACAAGTCATAGCCGTGCTCTCACAAGTGGGAGACATAAGACTTGGCCACTGGGGAAGACAACTGTGCAGAAATGAAGGCGGACAGTGGAGAGCTATGAGCACAAGTCACGGTCAGCAGCCTCCAAATGTCAGAAAAAGAGCCTCCCCTCTAGTCTTCAATGACACCACACCCCTACCAACACCTTGAATCTGAACTACTTGTCCCCCAAACATATTTCTGTAATTTTAAACTCAATAATTGCTCATTGGCTTCACCAGTCCCAAGATATAGTACATAGGGACATATGTCTTTCTGGACATTCCTACAGATGCAGCTCAACTTGAGGAGGTCAGGCACACATTTGGGAGGGTGTCTAAATCACCCCCTATCCTGGAAATGAGGCCTGGGACTTTTGATACTGTAAGTACTGTCATGTGCGCTGCAATTTTAAAAAGATGAGAAGGTCTCACAATGCCTACTTTTTCTCCACGCACACCCACTGTGGATTATCATGCTATACAGTGGTAGATCCCTGAGACCTGGCATTCTTCTTCCAGTGAGTGTTTGGATGCCCTGTCATCTATCTGAGCTCTGTCTCCTCATGTGCACAGAGCTCATGGAATGATAATAAATACTGGAAGCACAGCAGAGTGCCATGGGATTTTGGACAGGAACAAATAAATTCAGACAAATAACGCACATTCTCAGATTTGCATTCTTAAGCCTAATTAGTAGTTCTTATATTCCCATGCCATCCAACTAAATGTCCCTCTGAATGACATCCCTGATTTGGGAACGGGGGAGAGAGGGCCTCTTGTCTCACTTTGCAGAAGTGAAACTAGTTCAGAGACATTAAACAATATGAATAATGTAGGATATCCGAAGCTTGAAATCCAGGCCTGAGGAATGCCATGCCTCCATCTCTTGGCCTTTGTATTCATGCATGTGTACTGCCTGGAAGGAAAAGGAAGGGTAGAAAGGCTCTCCTAGGTAAGGAGAATACTTTATGATGTGATTCCTGTTAATGTAGCAATAACACGTTGATTCTCAATACTGTGTGTAACTGTACTTTATTTCTACTGCAAACTTAACTTGAATAGAAAAATGAAAGCAAGACAGAAATGCACAAAGACAGGGAGGAAGGGAGGGAGGAAGGGAGGGAGGGAGGAGAGGAGAGGAGAGGAGAGGAGAGGAGAGGAGAGGAGAGGAGAGGAGAACCAAAGAAACAAATGGGTTGAAATCTTGTAAGCTAGCGAGCGGTCTTCAATGGCTCAGCCATGTAGATGCTGAATCTATCAAGACAAACTAAACCTGAAAATCCATGTTCGTTTGGTTCAGGGAGCCCTTAGCCACAGAGCAGTCCCTAGCACAGTTAAGTCTGTTTATCTATGAGCTTCTAGAATTCTTTCCTAGAATAAAAGTCTGTAAAAAGCTGTGGTGAGAGGCAGGGATGTGAAACACACCCAGAAGGACAGGATGGGAATAAACAAAACAAGTAAGTCCTAAATATGGCCAAGGCAAAGTGTCAACCGTGACTCCTGAAATGACTTCTAAAACAGGGTCATAACTACTCCAGGGAGCAGAAGTAGATCCAAGTGTGGGCTGAGAAATATGGCAAGAATACACATGGGTCCATTCCTGGCACGGAGTTAAAAGCACCTTATATATTTGGTGAATGAGGTCAGACATGGTAAACAATGGCAGTCAAGGCTGTGTTTGTTGAATGACTTCTCTGAACAGGGAACTCAGCTAAATCTTTCTCAGGCATGAGTTCATTTAAGCCTGTCAACAACTGTGGGAGGTTTTTTAAACAACTGAAGAGGTCAAAGCTTTGGATGTGCTATTCTGTATGACATCAGTCTAAGAGCACAGAACATGGCTTTTTGATCTCCAAACTACTTCATATGTCTTCCCACATGCTAACTGATCAGACCGCTCTGGGAGAAATGAAACCTAGAATAATATTTATTCACATAGAAAAACTCAAATATAGTGAAACTTAGTCTCTAAACAGCAAGCAGACACTGAGAACTCTCAAAGGTACAAGCTTAATGGGAACCACAAACACGGATACACCCCAGAGCACCCAGTAAGAGCACTCTTCATGGCTGTCAGATATAGGTACAGGAATCTACTGTACTGTGGGGATAGCTGCCTGGCCCCTAGTTCTGTCTGCAAGCCTGCAATGCAACCAGTTGACAAGTCAGAGCGTGCCTGCACGCATAGATAATAAGAGGACAGAGGACAAAGCTAGAAAATGAAGAACCAAGCAAGAAAGCACAACTGTCCACAGTGGGGCTGCAGTCATATCCTAGCTATGCAGTACATGCTCTCTGAGCAATCCATTCAGCACTTCTGTGTCCTTCCTAAATCTGACCCAAGTAGTCACTCAGAGTCCCTGCTTTACTGTTACCCCTCATAAGCAATGTGTGGCAACGCTTCTGTTAAGCCTGGAGTCTTCAAGAAGCAGCTTTTCTAAGAAATTCATATAAAGAATCTTCTAGAGTTAGAGGGGTGTACAGTTGGTGATGAGCAGTCCACGAGATTTGCATCGTTAAGTCAAAGTGTATATGTGTGTATACATATACATATATGTGTATATGTATATATGTATATACATATATATATATATTTACATTTTATTAGAACTTGGTTACCGCACCTTTTCGTGTCATTTCTACTTGCGCTGTTTCATTTTACACACAACTCCTTTCCCTTGGTTCACTCACTGCTTATATTTAAGATACTTTTCAAAGGGGTGAGTATATGGGATATAAGGGACTTGAGGTCTAATCACTAACTTCAGTCACTAACAAGCAACTGTAACTGGCAAACCAGAAGTCTTTGGAACCTCCAGATCTTCGGTTTGTTTGTCGCAACTGTTCGTCTGTTAATCCAAAAGGGAGAACAGGATATTTCCTAAAATCCTTTCTGAGCAATATTGCCTCCAAAAGAAAAATTGTCGGGAAACCCCTCTTCTGTCCCTGTGAAGAAGGTTTTATTGCACAATTGCTAGCTGTTTCACTGAGAGCTTCATGCTCATCATCTCGCAGCAGTTTACAAACAGCCCTGGAACATGTCTGCATTTGAAGCTGAAAGGAAATGCCGCTCATGTCTTTGCAAAAGATGTCAAAATCAACCTCAAGGAAAAAGTAATTCATCGAAAGTCACACAGTCTGAACGTGAAAGAATTCGTCAAGTCTGTGAACAGCCAGATCATTAGTTTATTGGCCACTATCTACTCCTGGGTTAGATTGAGTTAAAATTTCTCTTCTGCCCACCCTCTCAAAGTTTCTTTCTCTTACTTTAATCTTTTTGTTGGAAAGGGGAGATTAAAATCCATGCATAAAAGCACTTGTCTCCAATACTAACAACCCGCATTTTAAACCTGGGACCTACATGATAGAAGAAGAGAACTAACTCTCTCCCACAAATTGTCCTCTGACCTCCATACAGGCACCATGTCACACATGTGCTGAAGCATAATACACACAAAATAAATAAATAAACGTAATTTTTAAAAAAAAATCCAAGCTCAACGCATATTATCATTCATATTATTGGATTCTCATTCAAATAAATACTGGTAAACACATCTCTCATCAAATCTAATTGAACAACACTGACAGAGAGAGAGAGAGAAAAACAAAGCAGATGGGGTGGGGGGAGAGAGAGAAAGGAAAGGCTGTAATGGAAATCTTAGCCTATAAAAAGTAAAATCTACTCTGTGACTCCAATACCATATATGTCCAAATCTTCCCACCAGTCTTTTTAAAAAAAAAAATGTAGCTGAGAGACTTGGAATTTGTTATTTTCCCAAGTGGGAGAGCAAGTTCCTCAGAGTCCTTCAAGAATCAAAATTGTATTCTAATGCAAAGAAAAACAAATCATTGTGATTCCTGCAGGACGCCTTTGTTACATGAGCAGTGGATGCATACAATTGCAGCCTTATTTTCAAAGTCACATCTTGGGGCCTTGGGATTTTTCCTCAGTTTATAAAACCACATAAAAAGGCATTGATGCTACATGGATTTATAAATCTGAAAAATAAAGGGATGTGTAAATAATATCACTTCAAGGAGTGTGTATTCTTGTGCCCATAAGTCAAGGGAGAAATACGTCAGACCCTCCCCTTGCTTAAGAGGATGGTAACATAACCAATGTCTCTTTAGAGAACTGTCTTTAACGTTGTAAAGGCTACGTTCTCTGGTGCTACTTACCAGCATGTCTTTTCTTTCAAGTAGATGAAGATAATAGATATTTTTCACACACACCAAGCATACATATTCTCAAAGGAATTTAAAGAGTTGAGCTGAAAGTTTACTTTTTTTTTTTTTTTTTTGACTTGCCACTTTTGGCATTCATCCCATCTATAAATAAATGCCATTTCAAACGCTGTCTACAAGAATGTGAGTTCCATCATTTCTACTGCTTGAAGCAATAACAATGAAAGTAAACAGAAGCTGTCAACCGAGTTGAGGTATGTAAACAGAAGGGGATATGTATGGATCTGAAAAAGACTGGTAAGGTCTGATCTGGCCAAAAGCTTGGATTCTACAATTAATCAGAAAAGGAGTAGTTTACCAGGGAATGTTAAGGAATAGCTGTACTTGAGGGAAGGAAACCAACCACAACTCTGTAACAGAGAGTTCTCTTTCTATCTAAAGGTCTGCACAGGCATACCTAAGTTCAACACTGATGCTACTGTGGGAGGACTAGGAAGAACTTGGAGAATGAGGTCAGTTTTGTATAGTTCTGCTGTCTGACAACCAGCACACACTGCTTAGACAATGAAGCAAGCAAGGAAAAAGATAGACCCAAAGATTAAAACCAAAAGATTTGAAGTGTAGCCTTTACCCGTAGTTCCCCCTCTAATTGCTTTAATGTCTGAATGGCCACAGTGTTGCCAGCCTGCCCCTTCTCCAGTGCGTTCCCCTAGTATCCGGAAGACAGACAGCAAGGCCAGACAACCAGACACTGTCAGGGCAGCAAACCCCCAAAAACTGCTGCTATATACTTGAGGAATTTTCCCTGCAGAGATAACAAAGAGAGAGATGGGGGTGGGGAGGGGAGTGTTGCTTGCTGCTTGCTTCACTGTGTCTGGGGGGCAGGGGAGTTTCTGCTAGACCTTGCCCACCACACTCATCAGGAATAAAGGCTCCCCTCAGATCCACACTTCATTCTCTCTGTACCATAGGTTGATTAAAAGCTTCTGTTCCTAAACTAGGAAGGCTATGAATTACTGACCCACAGAACATTTTTATATATTAACATTGCAAATTGGTTTATCACATAATTCTAAAACACTTCTTGCAAAGGCAATTTGTTCTCACGTAGAGTGTTGAAATGTGCACCATTTTGAAGTTTTTCTATTTTACTTCTTGCTGGTTTTAGAAACATCCAGCACAACACTGGGGAAGGTAGCCAGCTGAAAAAACTAAATAAAAGCATTAATTCTAAACTAAATTATTTTTACTAATAGCACAACCTCCTTTGGCTATTGAATCTCACCAAGACAGGAAAAAAAAAAAAAGCACATTTCTCTTGAGCCTTAAATCACAAAGGATGCCAGGCAGCAGCAAACGTACTTCACATCAGATCCCTGAGGGGTTCATATAACAAGAGGTCACAGAGTGAATCAAATAGCCTTTTACAGGGAGACTGAATGACACTTTCCAAGGGAATATTGATTCAAAAACTCACAGTCTGCTAGACATGACCCAAAATGAATCCCTCAGTGGTCGGTGGGCAAACGTCAGTTCATTTATGCCCCGAACTGAAAAGCAGTTTATACTTAGGACATCTCCCCACCCCCTCAAAAAATGTTTCTTTTTATGAAGTATTTAAGCATCCAACTCATTAGAGACCTCGAACTGTTTGCTATGTTGTTATTTAACTATATTATAGAATTTCAGAATTCTCAAGGACATTGGGACATCTCCTTGAATTGTCTATTAAATGATCTAATTTTTCTTTCAATATTTTCTTTCTTGATTGATTGATTTTGTTTTGCTTTTTCCATAGGAGAGAGAGGAGTTGGGGCACGGGGAGAATTCCATTTATCTCCTCATACATCCATCCATTTTCAACCAGACTTAATTGTCCATTATTTCTCCCCATTTCCTCCTTTCCGTGAAATATGAGCCCAGAGGCTGCCTCATGGGGGTTTAGGCATTTCCCTCAGGTGACATCAGTGTTCAAAGAACTCTACTCCAAGCAAGCTGTCTTGTTTGTCTTGTCTTCACGAAAAACACTGGAGAGCAATTCACTTGGTGTTTTAAACACATTCCCTTGAATCGTCACTGATTAGAAAAATAGAAGTCGTTACGGGAATCCTGTTGTTAGGAAAGTAAGAGAACACATTTTAAAGTTCTCATACTGTCTGTGCCTCCAACTAGTAACTATTATACCTCTGCTGCCATCTTGTGGCGACTGTTGGTATACTGCTTTCCTTAACCTTTCTCCTTCCCAGGTTTTTTATTTTTGTTGGTCATTAGACTGAAGCCTGAAGGCCTTCCTGACATGCGTGAGTGGATGACCTGGAGTCCTCTGGAAGAATGGACTTTGTGCATTTCTTGCCCCACATCTAACTCACCCCTCTTTTCACCATGCTCACCCACCCTCCAAAATCAGAGTCAGTCCTCGGGGAAGGACGAGGTAACCCTAACCCTAACCCTAACCCTAACCCTAACCCTAACCCTAACC
>JADRCD010229883.1:0-26999 GCA_019843815.1 Montemys delectorum | reverse complement strand
CCTCCTCCTTCCCCTCCTCCTTCCCCTCCCCACTCCCACTCCCATCCCTACTCCTCCCTCTCCTCCCCACCTCTCTGTCATTTTGAGATCATCTCCTTCCATCCTCTTCTGAGTACAGGTAAAATATTTAATTGCACAGGACAATTTTCAGGATGCATTCAGCCATCAGTTATGTCCATTTGCTTATCTGTGAGACAAAATATCCAACATGCTTCTATGATAAAAAATTAATGAAGAGAATACCACTTTTGCTGTTAGATAGAAAAGTGGCACCATTTCCCAGTTTACAGAAATGCTCAGCTCAGGAAGTAGCATTCAGGTAAAAGTCTCTCAGAAAACTCATTTCTGTGCCTATCCAAGTACACATGTTCTTTCAACTGGAGTAGACAGTTTGGTCACTCAATGGATGTCATTAATTTTGGTATCTGGACAGTTTATCTATACTCTATTGATTAATCTTACTTGATACAAGGTGAATATGGCAAGAGATAGTTTGACCATTAGCAATTTCAAAACAAAATAGTATTCACAAGTAATGGCCACATCCAAAACATTTTTAACCAGGTTAGTTACAGGATTAAAAAAATTAAATAATTGACCATGATTTTGGAGCTGTATGTTTTAAAAGTGATAATATTTGATTAAAAATTCCTGAGCTTTTGGAAAATAACTTTTTTTCAGTGAGGAGGATTTTATATGTGTTCTTTAAATGGGAGTTATATTTGAATAAGATGATGCCTGCTATGTTCTGTGTGACTGATTGCCTTGAATTATGAAACATATTTTAATATAAGTAAAACTAAAGGGCATGCTACTTCAATTTTGTACTTTAAATAAAAACTTTTCAACTAGAAATAAGCAAGCAAGTAGATACATTCCAACACCTGCATTACCAGTGAAGAATCTGAGCCATGCTGCCAGTTCTGTCCTGAATTGTCTGAATTGTCTTAAAATATATGCCACCAAGCCTCAGGGATCATGCCAGAAGAGGGAGCAGAAATATTATAAAGGCCAGAGGTTGAAGAGGACTATTAAAAAAGTGTCTTCTAGGTACAACAGAGCCATTGAATGCATAAACTCACAGCATGCACAGGATCAAACCAGCTAACATCTCAGCCTGGATGGTGACAAAGGCACTTATGACGTCCCACTCATGAGGAACTAGTGGTAGGTGAAGCCTTCTCACCTAGGGAGAGTCAGTTTTCTCTACAAGTATGGGTGCTTGGAGGTGGTCCATCTACCACTAGATGGTTATACACCTAGAGCACATATATGCATCACTAATTGAACCCAATGGATTATTTAAACATTTAAAAAGGCACAAGGTTGGGAGGAAGAGGTGATAATGCAGTCTCAGAGAGGAGTTGAAGGGAGGTGTCCAGGATAGAGATGATCAGACTATATTGTATAAATGTTTATACTTCTTAGAGAATAAATTAAAATATCTAAGCATATCACCTTAAGAAAGTTACATCTCCAGACTTTCTCTTGACCCTCCAATCAAGAAACGAGTTAACTTGGAAGTTTTTGCAAATGTTTGTAAAAATATGTTGTATACTCAAAGTGGTACAAGGTCACAGATTGGTAAACGTGGACAACAGGGTCATACACAGTAAGTTGTTCACCAAGAACAATGTTCAGTATCTCTTACCATGTAGAATTCATGGGAATAAAGAAGCTTTTCCACTTTATTCCGGAGTTGGATTGATGGATTTAGAATGAAAAATGCTTATTTAAAGTGATATTAATAAGTACTCTCTCTTTACATGTTGACTCAAGGAGCGGCTCCCCATTTTATTATTTGCCACTCTAAAAATTTACCCAGATTTTTAAAATATCTTAAGTCTTCCATACCTAAATTTAGATTATATTTATATTAGTCTTCAGTACTATTCTTTCTTTCCTTAGATATGCAAGTACTATTTTTGTGTGCAAGTAATCTTAAAAAATGGCTGTCTAAATATTTAACCAGAGTTATTTTAAAAGAATTTCATTATTTATCTTCTTTATGATTTATATTATTATGTTTCATGTCTGTAGCTCTGGTTTATCATAAGCAGCCCATCTGCTTCAACAACCAAATTGGAACATTCATGTAAGATGAGTTCAGATCCCATAAACATGACAAGAGATGGATTACATTTAGTCTTTCTCCATGTTTAACCAACTTAATTTGTTTCCTATGCAGAAGAGGTTCCACATTTACTTAATATATGTTAGCACTTAGAGACATAGCTAGAAACAAGGAGAAGGTCTTAACCTATTCGTAAATAAATGAGAAGATTCCTGTCGGGCCAAAAGAGAGAGAGAGAATTTATGTCAAACAATCAGGAATTTAATACATAGTGGTCTTTTAGGATGTCCAGTTTGTGTACATACTCTTAAGGCATGATTACGAATAACTTCACTTCCTATAAACAATGTGACTGGGGAAATTACTCACAGATACAACAAAAAGGGGAAGAAAGGTAAGACACTTTAACTAAAGCCAATAAGTGGATTACTTTCCCTGAAAAGGTTAAAAATGGCAGATTTATTTTTCACTGCCATAATATTTGTCTTTGTTGGGCCAGCTATCTGAGGTATTCTCCAGAAGATGTGGGGCTCACTGAGACGTCATCCCATGACCCCAGGTTCAAAGATACAGCAGAGCCATGGTGTGGGGAGTTTCTTCTCTTGGTGCGTGGGGACTGACCAAGCCTTAACTGAAAGCTCAGTCTGGTGGCTGAATGGAAGTATGGGTGCTGATGTAGGGAGAATGCTGATTATCCTGGCTTCCCCTTCTCCCTGGTAGAGGTCAAATAGAGGACATTTTAGTGCAAGCACAAACACCATTCATTTTTCACTCTTCAGGTAAAAGGACTTATGTCATGTTATTAGTGAAAATGTGATTAACTGTTAAAGCAACATAGGTTGTAATGATCTATAAAGCTATTTCTCTCCAAGTTATGGATTCATTGTGTGGCAGCACTAAATATATGTTGTACTAGGATCATGCAAGTCATGAATACTAAAAATAAAAATAAACATATTTCTTTGATGATGATTTATGACTAAACAATTTGAGGCTAATACATTCACATTACGGGATACAAATACAGATGTGACATAACGGAGTGGGGCCTTTAAGATGGACTGCCATTTTTTCAGGAAATATGTGCAGTGCCTCAACTCCATCACAATGTTTGCCACATAATGTTTTGAGAGCCCATGACTGATGTCTCAACTTACAGTGTTTTGGTTACTAAATTCCATACTTAGCAAGAAAATGGTTTCATTAAGCCCCATTGAGGACCTAGAAACCCACATCTAATACATGGGGATATGAGATGCTGTTGGGAATTAACATGCAGAGTTGGTCAAAGAGATTGGGTGGCTTCTCTCAGGGAAGATACTGAGTTTGTAACGAAGCACATGAGCAGTGTCTAGAGGGCAGAGTACCCAGCAACGCAGAGCCACAGGCCACAAGATGGTCATCTGTGGCTCTTCTTTGAGCTGACCAGAATACTTCTGAGAGACCACAAATGTCCTGCTTCTGCAAGGCTGTTCCTCCTCCATATATCATGACAGCCACCTGCAGTCACTCTGAGATTGTGTAGCAAAGTTAAAGGCTACACAGAACCTGAACATGTCTAGTGTGTATGTGTATATGTATGTGTGTGTCTGTGCATGTGTGTGTGTCTGTGTGTGTGTGTGTGTGTGTGTGTGTGTGTGTGTTTTCCAGAAGTGGTGGTTTTCCTCTTATTTTTTGAGACAGTCTCTCCCTAACCCTGAAGTTCACTAAATAGGCAAGGCTGGTTGGCCAGTGAAGTCCAGTCGTCGGTCTGTTGCCATTCCACTGAGGTAACAGGCATAGGCTGCCACACTGGGCTTTCATGTGAATGTTATGTGGCAAGTACTTTCCCTGCTATGCTGTCTCCCCAACATTTGACTTTCTTTTTACATTTCTGTGTCTTCATGTCCTGTGTGCTTTTCAAGGCTCAGACATGGTCCGTAGGTCTCTGTTGCGTTCACTCTTCCTTATCCCCTTCTCTCTCTCATTGTCTGTGATTCTTTGCCCTCTTTCCCCTTCCCATCTCACCCTGTTCCTTTCTTTCTAAATCAGACTAGAATGTAAGCTAGCATTAAGTATATCAGCAGTGTTCTCTTGGCATCACCCATGAGTTACTTAGAAGAAAAAGGCTTTGTGGTATCAAGAGAGAGCAGTAGCCTCTGTGGAGGTGAATGAGACCCTCTTACAGTTCTTATACTGATTTTTGAAGTGTTCTCTATCCCAGTTTAAGTGAACATCTGCTTTAGGTAGCAATCTTTCTCCATTTCTGCACTACTATGATAATTATGGGAATACTTGTATCAGATAGTTAACAGTAAGTTAGTAAGGGGAAAGAGGAACAAAAGGAAGCTAGTAAAGGTGCTAATATGATTATATGAGCACTGTGAATACTGGACACATAGGACAGCACCAGTGCATGTTTCATTTTTGTAGCTGATAAGCCAAGCTACCAAGGATCCTGCCACTTTTAGGGGGGCAATATTGTTCTTGAGGACCTACAGTCTTAAATAACTTCTTCCCACTTTAGGCTCATACATGCTTTGCTTTGACAGAAAGCAGATATGTCTGTCCTCCTGTTCTGTTCCATTTTCTTGGAAAAATTTAATTTGTTGTGGGCCAGCTGAATGGAAATCCTGCCTACTGTAAGCAACTGACCACTGAAGTTCCTCTCCCCCTTACTGTCTTACCCAGGGAATGGCTTCAATTTATTCTTATTCCACACCCTTGTCTTTATTTTTCCAGTCTCCATCTTTATTTTTTTTTTTAATTCAGGGTACCATTTCAAAAGCTAGATTGTGGCTGAGCAGCTGGCAGAGTTTAACAGCCACCTGCACAAGTAGTTCTGCTTCCCATGGAAGAAAATTTAGCACACATAAGGGGGAAACTGTGTGAGGTGTTGGCTTTTGCAGTTGTGTTTGTATTTGTGTACATTTCCTTGCACATTGATGGATGTTCTACTAAGTGAAACTTAACTCTTTTGTAAAGAATGAGAAGCAGCATGGTAAAGGAGTCATTTGTTTCAACACGCTCTGGTAAATTGAAGCACTGTAAATGGAGAGATTGATCATAGCCAGGAAGAGACTCTTAAAACCTATCACTTCCATGAGGGGTGAGAAAGCACCTCTTGTTCTGGAAACTTCCAGTGTGATTTAATTTCCAGGTCACACTCCCAATTAAACCTGAAAACATCATGCCTGCTAAACTCCCCTGACCGCTGTAGTATGGTCAGACTTTTGGGACCCAACAGTAAATAAATTTATTTCCTATTGCTCAAGACCAACTTCAGATCTCTTAGTTTGACTAAGCTGTCCACACACTACACATGGAATGTTGACCTTTCTGCTCTGACAGTGACAAAAACACCTCAGCATCGGTAAGTGAAGGTAGATGACGCTGCAGGTAACACCACCGTCTAGATCCCACACCAGCCCGGTCCTTACAGAGCTAACAGAAGCCTGTTCACCCTCATTTCATCCTTATTTACTATTTTTGTTTCGAGATTTAGGAGCTGAGTCAGAGGCAAACTGTATGGCTCAAGCAAGTTCACTTACTCAAGGATAAACTCACTTAGGCTTCTAACTCAGTCATCTTGTGAGAAGGAATGCTCAATAGTTAGTACTGTTTTATTTAGACATAAAGGTTACATTATGGGCAGTCACAGAATATAGCTTCTATCCAAGAAGATAAACGATCAAAATTAACACAAGAAGAGAAAAGCGAGTGTAGAAGAAACTTAGTATGATGTATACACATCATAGGTTCCCAAGCCAAACGTGGGAGTAAAAAAAGCCCGGGAGCTTATGCTGATGCTGAGTGGAGAGGCACATCTCACTAACTTTCTTCCTCTCTTTTTTCCTCTTCTATTTGCTCATTCCTTTCATCCTTCTTTCTCTACTATCAGTCTGGAAATCACCTCCTAAACAGGAAAGGGCTCTGAGCTGATAGCTGAAAGGCTGTAGTAAGGCAGGGTGCCTGGTGATAGAAGATGAAGTCAAGTTTGTTAAAGGTAAATTGAATTCTAAGGCTTAGAGGTTTACAAAATGTAGTTAGGAGCTAGGGAAGCTGTAAGATAATACACGTCAATCATAATGGCATCACCAAGGGTGACAAATTGTGGAATGATAATCCTGATACAACAGATACAGGTTGTGAATGGTCTTGGCTCCTGTTGGGAGGAGGAAGAGGTCAATGAGTTTTAAAAATAGTAGCATCTCTGTGAGGCATTTCCCTTCTTACATAAATATTGATTATTTGTTATCAAAATAAATTCTAGATTTCTTTTAAAACCTACTTTAAGAGGAAAATGTTCATAGAAGAAACTTAGTATTTACTTTCCAGTTTCTCTTTAGTATTCACCCCATTGCAACCTTTTGTTGGCCAATGTTGCTTACAAAGGTCAGAGGTCACATTGGTTGAAGACCAGAGTCTAGGCTCTTTGCTTTCTTTCTTTACTAATGATGCTCACAGACATCCAGATCTCACTCTTCTCTCTTCTGCCATGTTTTCATTTTCCGAGTAACATCTCCTATTTATTTTGCTGGTAAGGAGTCTTAAGACCTTCAATTCTATTCTCTGGCATCCTTACCTGAGTACCTGGTCCTACTTCAAATGAGGTGAAATGTATTTGTTTTTCCTCCCCCCCCCCCCCCCCGATTCCCACTGATAATAGGTTCTCCCTTTACTGACCCGACGTTAGAACTTAAAGGTCCACGTTAGCTTCCTACATTCACTTTTCAACGGTTGCCAAATTTAACTTCCTAATTCCCAAGGACGTTTTCTACTTTTGCTTGATTCTCTAAAAACCACACACCTTACCTTTAATTAGTCCCAAGACTGCCAGGAAGAGTGTGTGAAACAGTTCCCCTTCTCTCCAAGACCACCCTCCAAAACATCACGTGTGGGAGAAGCCTGCATCTCCTCACAGCAGTCCTCTTGTTGTCCACCGTCCACAGTCACAGCTTTTAACTCTTTCCCACCCAGATTCAGTACCTCTTGAGATATGTTCTGGGACAACCAGCTGGAGAGAGGAAAGCCAGTGGATCAACCTCTCAACCCTCACCTATTTCTCACATGGCACAGCAGTGTTTGTTCTGGATTTGTATGAGGAGCATTTTGCTGCAAAAATATGCATCTGGAAGCCAACCTCCAGTCTGGCATGCAAACCCTTGGGATTTAGCCCTAACCTCCCGCTAGAGCCAGCTCTCCTTTTCCACTCCCTGAGAGTTCTGAGAGCACAGCCGGAGTTCACCACAGAATGTCCTTGTTTATACTTTCTGCCTCTTTGAAATCCATGACCATGTTCAGTATCTTTGCTTTTTGTCTACAAAGAGAATCTCTGGTGTTTAGATTCACACCAGAGATTCTCTATCTCTTATAACTGTCCCCCCAAAAACGTAAAGAAAACCATTAGTTAAAAAAAAAATTCTCTTCTAGAACTTCTAATGCATGAGTTGCCACCATCTCCAAACTGTTTCTACCATGAATGGTCTTTCATTTGTTTATCAGCTTGGCCCAGCACCTGTGATGAAGGAAATGCTCTTATGTTGTCCTTCTACCACTGTGATAGTTTCAATGACAAAGCCAATTAATGTTCTCTAAGGGGAAAAATGAGTAAAATAGCAATAAGTATATCTTGGGTGTTTAAGATGATCAATATTTTTTTAATTTTGTTTTAGTATTTTGAGACAGGATCTTGTGTATACCAACTTGGTCTCAACTTTGCTATGGAGCTGAGTTGTCCTTAAACCCATGAGTCTCCTACCTCAGTTCCCTTGAATTCCAGGCTTGATCCATCATGTTGGGCTAAGATGATTGTGTTTAAAGTCACATGCAGATTCAATCAAAAGGGGAAAAGCTGGAGTCACAGATTTGGAGGGGGTTCAGAATCATAAAATATGTTCTATATTGGATACTGCAGATTGACCTTTGAACTGCTGAGAAGGAAGAATATTTCTCAGAAGAGAAGAGTGGGAGGCTGTAGTGTTTCTTCCCTTCTGTAGCAGTGAGTGGATTCCCAGGTGCCTTACCCTGTGAGTTTGACTCCTAGGACCAGATCAGTTATTTGCCTCTGCCAGCCTTCTCCTGTCCTGTTCCAGAGTAAAAGTGATAGATGAAAACTTGCCCTTGTGAACATGTACAATAAATGTGTTGTGAATTTTGATAGCCTCCACTTTGGGAGATGGGGCTCCTGAGAATACATGAGATAAGCACTGGTGCTGGTAGATGCTTGTATTCTGTTACCCCTTGAGGTTCAGGCAACTCCATTGAGCTACACAGAGCCTCCTGGGTAGGATGTTGTAGACCCAGTACAGGATCTAATTCATTTGGCTCCAAAGCCTGACTTCATTTCCATTCACCCCTGAACCTTGGTAAATTCTGGTTTTTAGAAAAAAAAAATCTAAATTGATATTCACCTGTGATCAGGTAACAGATTTGTACTGCATACAATTGAGGAAAGTTACAAGAGGAATCAACTCCCTAGACCCAAAGCTCACCTTTCTGAGTATTAGGGCTTCATCCTATTGTCATTAAAGATGAGAACTCATCTTAAAGGACAATTTCTGTAGACTAGATAGTCTGTGTGTCATCATGAGCCTCAAAAATCATAGTACACTGGCACTAAGTGACTTTAAGAAGAGTGTATAGATATTGGTACATGGGCTGCCCTAGGGTCTCTCAAATCAAAGGCTGCCTTACCTATTCTCATGGGTTCTTGCTTGATTCTCACAGAAGTAAGGTTTATAGAGTCTCTGCAGATGTAGACTCACAGCTGACTTTGCTGTTTCAAACATCTTGGATCTCTCATATATTATGTTTCAAACCGTGATCTCTGGACCTCACACATCCATACAGGGATACAGTTTCAAAGCACAGATTTCTGAACTTAACATGATATGTGTCATCTTAGAACATTCAAGAATAAGCCGGGAGAATTTGCTTCTTACTTCTATGAAAACAACACTGGGAAGAGGAGAGTGGTAATGGTTTTTTGAAAGAAAAAAAAAGTTCTAGATACAGTTTTTTAAAAGACATGGACATTTAATACTCATGGCTACCCTTAGAAGCTGTGTTTTGTATTGCAACCTACCAAATGCCTTTTAGCTAGGGATGTTCTATGATAATGAATTGTAAACACCTCTGCCCTGTGAGTGTGTAAATGTGTGGTCATTGTTCCAGCATCTCTGCTCTGTGAGCATATAACTGTGTAAGCACCTTTGGTACCTCCAGGATGACTCTCTTCCCACTGTCTTCATTTTCTTGCTTAGTTTTGGTTTGTCTTTGTTATCTAGAATATATATATTCTATATATATTCTATACATTCTATATATATATATATATGCTGTAGAGTATATAAATATATATATTGTATATATATCTACCTCCCCTAGCAAGTTCTTTTGAGCAGAAATGACACATGTTCCTTACTATTTATTTGATTCTTAGGATACCCAGCCTAAGAGCATCTTACACAGACTTGTAAGATCACATTGCCTTACCTAGAAGTGAAATCAAGTCTAAAGTAAATCACTTCATGTTCCCAGGTTACAGATGCAGGGATCTTGATCTGGGACCTCTAGCATTACCCTTCCCTGAGTCTTAATCATGCCTTGTCTCATTACACCAGCTGCTTCTAACATGATAAATGCAGACATAGCTAAGGTCACATTTCCACCTAGTCTCTCTCTGAGACAGGATATCTGGGATGCTCTTTGAATCCTTGCCTTATCCTGAGGAGGAGGGGAAAATGGATTAAATTTTGAGGAAGAATTTAAATAGCTGCATGTATATGGTACTTGCACATATCTATGCACATGTTTGTGCAGGTGTGATTCCATGTGTATGCGTGCACACACTCATACGCAGAAGCCAGAAGTACACATGAGGTGTCTTTCTTTGCTCCATTTATTTGTTTATTTATTACTTCATTTGTTTGTTTATGGGCAGGTTCTCTCACTGAATCAGCAGCTTGCCATTTAGGTAGCCAGATAGCCCCTAGACTGTCCTTGTGAACTCTCTTCCCACCAGGCCAAGGGTAACAGGTGGCTAGTGCCATGTTCCTGCCCCAGAATCTACAGTGGTCCCGAGGCTCTAAACCCAGGTCCCAATACTGGCACAGCAAATGCTTTATCTACTGAGCCATCTCCCCAGCCCCATGCTAACATTTTTGTTTAATCTAATCAATCCACTCCCTTAATTAGTAACTGGTGTGTGAGGCTAAGAAACCCATTCTGGCCAGTTCTCAGTTCATATTGACCAATAGGACCACTTGCAGAGACAGAGCCATTTTGTACCTGCATTGCAGATAAGATTCTTTAACAGTAGGCACTGGCCACATGTGGCTAGTGGGACTGAGAAACTCATTTTAATCTTAATTAATGTTTCTATTCAAATAACCAATTGCCGCTGGTAGCCTCCCTACTAAGCAGCATAGGTTCCGATAACTGTATAAGGAGACAGTGAGTGGCTAGGGACTCTAGTCAGGAGCCATCTTACCTGTCTAACTGGTGAATCCACTGTCTAAGTGACTGACTGCTCATCTCTAATTTTTACTCCCGTATGTATCAAGTGGCCATAACAAAATAACAACAGCATATTGATCCCATATTAGATTTGGGGATTTTCTCGATAGTTTTGTGTCAAAATAACATAATGTCTCCTCACAATGAGCAAGCACTCATGACTGTAGTCACTTGTTATGACTACTATTCCTGTTCTTAGTTTTACTCTCAGAATAATTTGAATCTACTTACTTCTTTTACGACTTGAAATATACTTAAAAGCACTGGTGACACAACACCGGGGTTTGTATTTTTAAAGTAAATTCTGAAATGAATCTCTTTGATTAAAACTTGTACTACATCAGTGTCAACCAGCCAGACCCTTCTGCACTACACAGAGCTCCTGGGAGCTGGACCACCAACCAAAGAGTACACATGGAAGGACCCATGCATGGCTCCAACCGTATATGTGGCAGAGGATGAACTTGTTGGACATCAGTGGGAGGAGCAGCCCTTGGGCCTAAGAGGGTTCGATGCCCCAGTGTAGGGGAATGTCAGAGCGGGAAGGTGGGAGTGGGTAGGTGGGTGGGGAGTGCCCTAATAGAAGTAGGGGAAGGGGGGATGGGATAGGGGAATCCCAGAGGGGAGGCTGGAGAAAGGGGATAGGTAACATTTGAAATGTAAATAAAGAAAATATTCAATAAAAGGAAAAAAACTTTTGCTACATGTGCTGCTCACAAGCACATGCACATGCCCATGTATGTGAAGTTATATTAATATTGACATTGAACTTGTAAAGCCTTTTCACTTAATGTTAACTAATTGTATTTAGAACAATTGAACAAACTGAGAGTTTGTCTACCTTGGCAAGTCTCAGCATATAACAGCATTGTAATCCACTACACAAATTCTTTTCCTAGGGGGAGTACGCTTCGACCCAAGGTTTAAAGTGCTATAGATAGAAGAAAAGAGGAGGGACTGACGGCCCTCTCACTCTGGCTGTTATTAGTTCTATACCATGACAAAACTAGAAAAATCAAAGAGAATCCCTTAAGCTAAATAACAAACTGGCTCGAAAGTTTGTCACCTCAGCAGAGATAGCTCACAGGGCTAGTTTGGTGCAGGATGGAAAGGGACTAGAGACAGAGGAGTCATGGGGTAGGAGGTGGGACCCAGAAGCCACCACATTACCCATAAAAATTGTATGGCTCCTTGGTCAGCTAGTGTTAGGAGAGACCTCTTGCTCAATGGAAGGAGATCTAGCATGCCCTGTTTTAATGCAGCCTTGTATAATGGCTGGAGTTGGAGGAGATTGCCAAGGGAAAGGGAAAGCAGTGTATTTCTGTGGAACGGTGTTTGTCATGGCTGCAGTCAGTGTCTTTATTTGTCCATAAAGGTGTGGAGCATCAACCTTGCCAGTTTATTGTTAAAGCACTTCTATCCTTTCAAGCACTTTTGGTGGCCCTATATGGAGACACCCTTATTGTTACTACCATGTTTAATTGTTGACTCTGTTGGTTTTATGATTCAAACAGGCCCCACCTATTGTTTCAGAGGTCAAGGAGTTGTTTGACAGCATTTGATCCGTCCTGTGGCCATCAGCCACAGTCTTTCTTTCTTTGTAAGCAAACACTGCAGCATCAGGGTTGGAAGCAGGCATTCCACACACCACAGCAATTTCAGAGGACTTAAGTTCAACCGTTCTTTGTTGACTGGCTTTGTCATTCCTAAACTCTCTCTTAACACATTCCCACAAATGGAAGGGGTAGGGTTTCCTTGCTTTCTGCGCAGTAGCTTTGGCATTAGACTCTCAAGGGTTATTTCAGAGTAAAGGCCTTCTGTGTTCTGAAGGAGATATTTAAATGTAGGCTTCGAAGAAAGACATGGGTGACACAAGACAGGTATAAGTGACAACAACAACAATGTACAGATAACTTTGAACACTTTCAGAAAAGGACTCTTTTAAGACTATTGTATCTTTCCAAGTAGATGTCAGAGATTTTTTTTATTACCCTATTGATTTTCTTTTTTTCTCTTTTATTGGATATTTTTCTTATTTACATTTTAAATGTTATCCCCTTTCCCGGTTTCTCCCGTCTCAGAAACCCCCTATCCCATCCTCCCTCCTCCTACTTCTATAAGGGTGTTCCTCCACTCACCCACCCACTCCCACTTCCCCCGCACTCAATTCCTCAACACTGGGGCATTTATCAAACCTTCATAGGACCAAGGACCTCTCCTCCCATTGATGCGTGACAAGGCCATCCTCTGCTACATATGCAGCTGGAGCCATGTGTACTCCTTTGTTGATGGTTTAGTCCCTGGGAGTTCTGGGGCGTCTGGTTGGTTGATATTGTTCTTCTTATGGGGTCACAAACCCCTTCAACTCCTTCATTCCTTTCTCTAACTCCTCTATTGGGGATCTGGAACTCAGTCCAAGGGTTGGCTGTGAGCATCTGCCTCTGTATTTGTAAGGCTCTGGCAGAGCCTCTCAGGTGACAGCCATATCAGACTCCTTTCAGCATGCACTTCTTGGCATCCACGATGGAGTCTGGGTTTAGTAACTGTATATGGGATGAGTCCCCAGATGGGATAGTCTCTGGATGGCCTTTCCTTCAGCCTCTGCACTACACTTTATCTAATGTCTGAACACATTTATATTTACAATTAATAAGTACTAAATAAGTAATGGAGGCATAGTATATCCCAAACTGAAATTCTCATATCATTTAGAAAGCTGTAATTTAATGATTAAATCTGACTGATGGGAATGTCTGTGACACCGTGGACAGCAAGAGTTGTCCGGTGTCTGAAGATTAGCAACCTCATGAAAGACACAGCTATACGTATTTCAAAAAATAGTTATAATTTTCTTTGGGATACTAGCAGACACTTGGTTTACATAACCTATTTTATGTATCTATATGCCCTGGATTGAATAAAAAATCTTGCCTGTGGAAGGGAGTATGAGTGAGTGGAGGAAGTATGAGAATCTGTTAAGAGTAAGGAGAATGTCTGTAAAATAATGAAGACACTAGAGAAAGAAAGAAATCACAGACTCACGGTTAGAATATGAGTCCTGTAGCTTCAGACTCAAAATGCTTCATCTAGCCATTAAAGGTGATGCAAAAGAAAAGATCACCTGTTTGTTTTTAATGCTTGAGTCTTAAAATGGTGTTTTCTGCCTGTTTTGCTGTGTGAAGAGTTGTGCTTCACTTTGTAAGTAATGAATGAGCATCAGTGGTTGTGTTTGCCTGGGTACTGGTATAATTCCCAGGAGGCAGCATATTCTTCTGTTTAATTTAAAGTACCAAGTGTCAGCTTGGAAAGGAAAGAAGTCAGAACTGAGCTTCCTTTGTGCTATTCAGTTGCTTTCTCCAAATATTCCTTCAGTTGGATACTCCATAATCTCATATAAGTTTTATATGTCTTTCCCAAGAAGGTGTAAGAAACATTGTTTAGCAATATAATCCTTACATTGGCTTAATAAGGATAAAATACATCTTTTAAAAAATAGTTTATAATTGAATGATTTCTGATAACCCTAATGGTTTAGGGATAAAATTATTTCTGTCCTGATTTTAAAAGATGTTTTCACTCCTGTTTTTTTTTTTTTTTCCATCATGTCCTTTAAAAATCTTTCCACCTAGCCGTTGCAGTAATCCAAATAATCTGGAAGGCAGCTTTTTAGTTTGATGTCATGTATCTATGGAAGTACATGGAGTATTATATCTGCATGCAAGGAAAATGTGCCCGGACAGGAGTGCCAACTTAAACAAAACTTGCTTCTGTGTTAATTTTGTATCTAATATGAGCCAGCAACAGAGATTCACAAGACTGTTTTCCTGGTCTTGAAAATCTTAGGGTTTACTTGTAATTATATAGGTAGACAGACAGACAAGACAGATAGGGAGACAGATAGGCAGTTAGAAAGATAAATAGAGATATTTTAAAGAAAATATTGATAAACTTATATCCAAAAGATCATGGAAACAGAAAAAAAATGCCCATTCATTGTGAGTTTGGAAATTTGTTACCTATTTCTAGGGACAAAACCTTTCAAATGTGAACCATGAGTCAGTTAGGTATGTAACTATTAGAAACAACATAAAGAGCCACATGGTAAGCCAGGATGTACCTGTTGAAACAAGGACTCAGAGCATAACCACTAAGGTGAACTTGAGTTTTTATATTCCAGTCAGTCCTTAGAGAATGTCAAGTAGGGAGTGGGCAAACCAGAGCTTGATAAGATGCTAGAGACCACATGGAGTGTCATGCAAAATTCTTTGGCCTTTTGGCTGTCAGTGTGTCCTGCAGGGGCATAAGGGAAGGAAGGTGTGTGTGTGTGTGTGTGTGTGTGTGTGTGTGTGTGTGTGTGTGTTTGTGTGTGTATCTGTGTGTCTGTGTATGTCTATTTGTATCTCTCTGTGTGTGTATATTTTTGTATGTATGTATGTATGTATGTATGTATGTATGTATGTATGTATGCGTATGTTTGTTATCTGCTTGTGTGTCTGTATGTATCTCTCTGTGTGTGTTTCCCTTGGAATATTGAGCTGAGACTGAACCCAGTACTTGTACATTTGAGACAAGTACTATCCTACTGAACTAAATCCCTAGCCCACAGGGTTTGCCTTTTATTCAAGCTATGTCATCCCAGCTGCTTTTGGAGAAATGACTTAAATGAAGTAGGTTTGTATGCAAGAAGCTAGGTGTGCTGATTGACATGGAAGAAGTAAGCAAGGGTGAGAATTGGCTGGCCTGAAAGCTGCTTGGAAAATGTCATCAACAGGCCTTAAGAACTAACTGAATTTGGGGCTGGAGAAAAACGCTGAGGCTAATTAAGTAGCAGCCGGAGAAAGAAGGTACAAACATTTTCAGAGTTGGCCAAGTTGAAGTTAGATACCTCTGGGACAACTGGATGAACCAGTTTGAGGTTCAGAAGGAAGCCTGTGGTTAGAGGTATTGTCAGTGAGTTATCAGCATGGGGAAGGAGAGAAGATTATAGCTCTGGGAGTGGTTGAATAGAACCCAGCAGGCATGTTAAAGGAAGAATAGACTGGGGACTAATCCTTGGGAGAAACCCAGTCTGTCCCAGGAATTGGAGAAGATGACTTCGGGGGAAGGCTCTGAAAGTGAATCCAGAAAAGTAGAAGGTAAACCAGGAGAGGGTGGGTCATGACTGCCTGTGAGGGAATACTCTCAGGAAGTAGCATCAAATATCATTTCACATACATTTTAGGTTTTCCTTATGCTCATTTGCGAATGCAGTTTCTGAAAGTGAATACAGGAATGCATGAATATATCCAAACATTTTATAAAATATAAATACCTTAGGGTAAATTTGAAAACCCTATTTTTATGTAACTAGAGTATCAAATCCTTTAACTGATTATTAAATAGTATATAGATCATAAATGTCTTCATCTACAATGTTACTTGGTATTTAATGAGTGTAGTTATGATGAACATCAAGACCTTAGGATTTTTTTTTTTTTTTGATCATAGACATGAAAGCTTGTTGAATCCCAGTGGCTTGGCAAGGTGAGCTCCTGGGAGCTGAGGGGTTTGTTCCAGAGCATTGTGTTCTCAGCCTTAGGACCCATCAGACCTTGATATCATGTTAGAAGCCCAGATGTGACTGTTGCACACCCATTTAGGCTATAGCCACAAACATCTCTGCATGAATTCCTCAGTCTTTTTAGCTTCCTTTTAGCCATTGTTGTTAAAAATCATGAATTTTATATGGTGCAATAATGACATTATCAACCACCACTTTAATGTAATTTACTTCTCTACATTTCAGGCCTTTAGAAAAATTGCTTGCAGATAGAAATTATTTCCTGGGAGATTGTTTATTTATAGCCTAATCACTGTATGCTTAGGTCTTTAATTATATCTATGAGGGTTCCCCCAGGAATACATAAAGTAAAAACCCATACACAATGGAGAGTAAGAAAATAAACTGACATTTGTCAAGATCTGTATATCATTTAGAAACAGTATTACAAATAAAAGACAACAATCTATAGAAGTTTAAAACCATGGCATCAGAGGTGGTCAAGCTGTATTTCTTAATACAAGGAATTTGCTGTCCAGGTAGCTAAGCATTAGTTATATTTCTATACCCAGGTAAACCAAGGACAAACTTCTCATTGTAATTTTTGTATATATCCCCTTAGAAAACCATCTAGTTTCTCTTTGTCTCATTCTTCAATACTTCCTTTATTAGTTTTACAAGATTCGAATGCATTTCGTGTTATTTCCTCTGTTTTATGTCCTAACTTTGATGACTCCTGTTGAATGTTGGTTTAATATCTGATTTCCCATTCCAGGATGACCTAGTCTTTTCCTATTTGTGTTTCCCGGAAACTTTCTACTTTGTTATAACTAATTCTCTTTCTTCCCCTGAGAGAACTAAGGCCCAAGTGCTTGCTTACCAGTGCTTTACCTACATGTTAATTATTTGAACAAACTTCAAGGTCTAGCTCCCTGTCTCTCCTAGTGGTCACTGCCATTTTACAATAGCTGAGAGGTTCTTGCCCCTATTATTATCATCTGCCTTAGAATAACATGGTATAAGTTTTTGATAAAAGTACATTAAATGATTTATTGCAACAGTCATTTATTTTATTTGAAATTACTTTCATTTTATTTTGGATGAATTTCTAAATAATTTTTAACAACAATTTTACTCTACTGCACGAGAACAATGGTAATATAATGTTGAAGAGTTTTTAAAAATTATTTTAACTGGCACAAATACACAAAACATATAATATATATACATATATGGTAACAATATTGTAATATGTGTATATGTTGTATAATGTTTGAATTGGATTCAGCACATATAAGTTTCAAAACATTACATTTGTCATATAAACATGGTAAAAACATTCAAATTCCTTACTTTAAGTTTTTTCTGTTTATACTCTCCATCCTGTAAAGTAGTTCTGCAGCTCATCTTGTTCCCTTAACTATATCTTAGTACCAACCAATCTATCAGTCCCCTTCCTATCATCCCCACCCCCACCATAGTGTCTGATACCTACCAATCTATGTTCAATGTCTATAGGACAAAACATGTTAAAAAGCTTTATAACTGTCATAAAACAGTATTGCCAACTGTCATTTCATCCCACGTGTATTGTACACAGACTATATACCAACCTCCAACTGTCATTTCATCCCACATGTCTTCTACATAGACTATATACCAACCTCCAGAAGAGGCAATAAAAGAGGTAGAGGGATGAAAAGGACCCCCTTCCAAGATGAAAGTCTAATATGTTATACGGGGAATGAAAAACTGATGAACAACACTGTATTATTGTTGGTTAATAATGGGTTTCCTCTTGATAGCCAACAACTTTGCTATTGCATAGGTAGCAAACGTGTTTAACTAAGAGAAAAAGAAAATAGCCTTTTACTCAGACCATCTTTTTCCGTCTCTCAAATCTTTACTATTATTTCTGCTCTGCAAAAAAGATATTTTATGGTAGAAAATTGGCTTGTGTACACTTAGAGAAGAGGATATTTTTAAGAGGCATTGCCTTCACACAAGGAATATGAAAGCATATAGTGACAGGAAAGCAAAAACAACTTTTTGGAAGTACATTTGAAAACTGGCTGCTAATCGAATAGCATTGAAAGCAGAACATCTATTTTGGAGTTTTATCATATTATGTCCAAACTCTATTGTAGTGTGCGTTGTATAGTGTGTCACATATTGTGTAAAATGTTTATATTGTGTTTTTGTGTATATGATGTGTGAGGAGGGCATGTGCTTATGCCTTCTGTGTGTTATGTTTGTGTTGTTTGTGTGTGCTTTGTTTATATGTGTGGATGGTTGTATGTGTGGTGTGTGTGCTTGTTTCTGTGTTATATGTAGTACATATGTGTGTTGTGTGTTCATGGACATGTTGCCTGTGTTGCTGGATATCAAATTCGGGGTCTTGCACATATTGATGAACAGACTACCTCTGAAGTACATCCTGAGCCCCTCTAATTCATCAACTGAACACCCCTCACAAGATTTAGAATTGAATTCAAAGTGGAGAATACAAATTTTCCAATGTTTGCCACCTTATGGTAGAAGAGGAAACAGTATGGAGAACTACAAAAGCACCTATACATTTCTTCAAGAAAAATAAGCTGATGAATTTTGATGTTTAATCCTCTTCTGAGTCTCATGGTGTACCCTCCTTAAATAATCCAAGGGGAAAAGGTGCTGAGATATTCTTAATGTTTGAGCACTCACTTTTCCCACTGTCCTGTAAACTACTATGGGCATCTCTGCAAAGCTTTGTAGATGTGGCTCAGAATGGGACCTGTTAGCTTACCTCATAATTCCAAACAGATAAGTAACCATAGCTCTAGCTACTTTTTATTGGATGGAATTCCATAAGTATATATGTTCATATGTAACTTTATTCTTTTATATTATATATAACATAATAATACATATTATATCTGTATTAGTACACATTTTGTTATACAAAGGAGTGTGTATTTGAATTGTATCTTCCTCTGATTTGATACAATTAAATATGCTCTAATTTGAGAGTGAGTTCTGAGAAAATGGGATGCTTTGGATTGGCTTTTGAAGTCTGACTGAGATTAGGCAATTCCAATGATTCAAATAGACATGTAAATCAACAGAAGTAAAGACACAGTGCTCGGCTCAGAGGGGCTTGTAATACTAGGCATGCATTTGGAAAGATGTCTGTGACATTTGGGGATCTTGATAGCAGGATGGACAGCACAAATGGCTAAATAAAGCGTCCTCTCACCAGATGCTACCTTGCTCTTTGTGTCTACCTAACATTTGTTTCTTTCCTATGAAACAAAAGGAAACAAAACAAGAGCCCTGCCTTCATCTAGAACTGAATAGAACAAAGTGTCCTGCTGCTACTTCATATTTAAGGCAAACTTCTGGTAAGATGTCAACAGAGTTAGGGTAGCTCATGGAAACGAGGCTGCTCACTCTCACTATTCTATACACATTATTGTACACTTTAGAATCCTGTTTTAAAGCTTTTTGCAGTTTTAAAAAGTGTACAATGGACTGAATTCTGAATACCTTCGGCTTCTGTTTGTTGACATTGAGTAACTGAAAATCTTACTTCTGTTGACATTCTGAGATCAGTTCGAATGTTCAGCAATCTAACAGGTAGTGTGCCTTTGAGTTATATAATGTTTGCAAAGAACATAGCAGGGAACTTCAGAGGAAAAACCATTATCATTTCTCTTTATGAATCATTTTGTTGCATAATAGTTAATTATAAATTAAAGTGGTTCTTTTAATTCATTTTGATGACTACAAATGTGCCTTTCTCCAAGTGTTGTATCTGACTGAGGAAAAGAGTAGCCACAAACCAGGACAAGATAGAATGTGTTATGCTAATCAATATACATAATGTTTTCTCCTACATTTCATGATAAAACAGAAGATAGACTCTTATTTCATAAAAGATTTTTTAATTTTTATTTTATGTGAATGTATTTTATATGCACGTGTGTCTGTGTGTGTGTGTGTGTGTGCAATGTTCATGGAGGCCATAAGATTGCATCAGATTCCCTGGAACTAGAGTTATGAATGGGTACGAGTCATTATGTAGTTACTGGGGACAGAACCCTAGTTCTCTGCAAAAGTAGAAAGTACTCTTAATTGCTAAGTCATTTCTTCAGATCCTGACAAATTCTTAAAAGCTATTTTCCTCAGTGAAAGCATACTGCTGTCTTATATTTATTCTATGCTTATAGAGTAAATAAAGGAGAAAAATTACCCATAAAATTTTAATACATAAAATCTACTCTAAGCAATATATTTTTCTTTATTTTTGTCTATATGATTTTTCTATTCATAGTATGTCTAAATTTTATCTATAGTCATCTATTATATTTACAAATATAATATTTGCATATAAAATTTATTATGTTTTACCTATAATAAATTTTCTCCACATATCTTATGTATAGGAGCATCATAGATCATTTTATCTGTAATAGTATATTCTAAATCATGAGTAGTTTTCTTTCATTTCATTTGAATTGTGTTATATGCTAATAATGTAACTTTAAATGTGAATTTATATTTTGTATATAACTTGCCAGTTTTCTGGTTCTAATCAGATTAGTTTCTTCAGTGAAAACCAGTATACTGAGTAGTTTTTAAACTACTCCCTCCATAAGGTTCATGTACCAGAAATTAATAAAGTAGACTACTGAGATCTATAAAATAGCTTTAATAAAAAGAAACTGATTAGATGTCAAATCAACATAAACTTTGAAGTTGGTGTGACATATAAATTTATAACTTTTTTACTTGGTCATAACCAATCACAGTGTAGTTTATGTTAACAAGTCTGATACAACAGCATTTAAATTTAGAAGCTGACATTTACCAACTTCACATATAAAAATATTTAACTTGATATCTCTAAATGAAAATAGGATACTATTTTGAAATAGTATCCTAAATAGGATACTAAATGAAAATAGGACAATATAAAACAAATGAAAATAAAGTAATAGTATAATTCAACAAAGGACCAAGTAGATTAATTTGAGGAGCATGGAAAGAATTCTCTTGCATTTCTCATGGGCTTTGCACACTGCTTTCAAGTTGAAGTCTTAGTGAGTACAAACCTGTCAGTAGGCAGACAGCAACCTGGTAAGTTAGTAAGCAACTCAAAAGGACAAGTGACCTAAAGCAATTCAAAGGTACAAAGCGATATGTTTATCATGTACAATTTTGAGGGGCTGGAGTGATAACTCAGTGCTGGATTTTCTTCTAGAGGACCCAGGTTCAATTCCCAGTACCTATATGACATCTCAAACTGTATGTACCTCCAGTTCTAGGGGATCTGATGCCCTCTTCTGTCCTCAGTGTGCATCCAGATACACATGTGGTACAGAGACATTCCACCAAGTTAACATTTATATACATAAAATAATAAAGAGATACAACTTTGAAGCTGTATGAATGTATGTATACATGTGTGCATGTGTCCATCTCAAACATGAATTCTACTTTCCCACATTAGAGTTGAAGAATCTACTTATAGTAGACAATGCAGTTAATTTTTATTCAACTAAGAACAAGCTGGCACATTTGGGGAAACCTTGGGAAAGGGCAATCCTAAAGGATTTGTGGAAGTAATTTAAATGTTTGTCAATCATCTGGATCCCCCACAGTACAGGAGGTGTTTATGATTTAGAACTATGCAGTAGATAAGTTCTCACACAGCATCTTTTCCACTCTCACATGGGCACACAAGCTTCCTGGCCAGTCACATACCTTGTAGGATCTGCTTGTTTGTTGCTGTGACAAAATGCCCTGATAGAAATAACTGAAGGATGGAAAGGTATGTCCTGCCCTACAGTCCATCACAGCAACAGAAGCATGAAGCATCTGGGCATATGGCATCTGAGGTCATGAATCAGAGAGTGATAAAATGCTGTGTTCAAACTATGTTCTCCAGTCTAAGATCATAGCTCATAGGGTGATACCATCCACATGTAGGTTCACTCTTCCTGCTCCAATCCCCAAGAGTAGATACAATCCTCACAGATACAGTGAGAAATACATTTCCATAGTGGCTCTAAGTCCCATCACCTGACCAATGAAAACCAGTCATCACAACTCCATTCCTTTTCAACTTAATACCCAATCACTTTTAAAACAGAACTTTCTATCCACTGTCTCTATAGGCTCATGACCACTTTGTAATATAAAAAGCATTCAGTCCAACCTCAAAATTCTGTATGGTCTTTAACAATCTCACAACTGTCTGTAAGTGTAATGTCCTATCTCCTATGAGACCCAAGGAAATCTCTTAATATGAGTTCCTATAAATAAAAGCAAATTACCTTCTTCAAATTGACAGTGGCATAGAACAAGCACCTCTATTCCAAACAAACAAACAAACAAACAAACAAACAGACAGACAGACAGACAGAGTGTGGGCAAAGAGAGAAATAAGCAAACCAAAGCAAGACTGAAAAGGTAGAAAACCCAACAAATCCTACTCCGTATCTGTTTTTTGAGCCCTGTGATAGGCTCCTCGAGGCTCCAGATAGATTGGGTAGACCCACCTCTCCAGCTATGCATCCTGAAGCACACATATTCTCCTTTAAGCTAACTCCACTCCATTCTTGCTGCTCTCCTCAACAGACATCCCATGGCCATGGCATACATTTCCTGACCTCATTAGCTCTCTGTGCAAGACTCTATGACCATGACCATGACCATGACCATGACCATGACCATGACCACAACTATGACCATGACCATGACCCAGTTAATCCTGCATCCTACAAAATCAGTTCCATGTGAATATTGTCTCCAAGTTTTACTGTAAGTTCTAGTGGAATCCCGGCCCTCTTTAACTGGTGTCCTTTCAAAGGAAATCTTAACATTTCAAATGGGTTTTCACAAGGTGAAACCTTCGATGTAAAGACACTTACCCTCAAGGTGCCTCTCCCAGTCCAAAGCAGAAAGTATTTCTTAATGGTGTAAATCTCTAGTCAAAGCTCTATACTTTTTCATCTGCATTCCTCTTACCAAACAAACTTCATATTTTTCTTAACTTTCAGCTGTATATTTTTCCCTCCCTCACTATAGAACTGAACACAAGCAATGAGAAGTAACCCTAACAGACCTGAGTGCGCTCTTGTTTTAAAACATCTTCTACCGGACAAATTGATCCATTGCCTTTAAGTTTAGCCTCTTACAAGGTCTTAGAACATAGGCCAAAACCCATAAGATTCTTCCTCAGAATACCACAGAAATGATCCCAGCCAAGTTCCTTGCTCCCCTCTGAAGCTTCATGATCCAATCTTCCACTGTCCACTTGATAATCTTGTCTTCCAAGCTCCCACCAGAATAGTGTGCAGTATCCAACTGACTTTCTAGCCCAAATTTTAACTCCTTCCACAGTGTTACCACAAGCTAGTTCCAAAGGCCCAAGGTCAGGTTTATCATAGCACAGGTTCTATGTCTCAGTCCCAATCTTCTGCATAAGTTACCCTAATAAAAGCTGCTCTAGGAGAGAAAACTTAATCATGCCAATGCTGGAAGAAACAGCTCATCCTAACAGGCAGGGGACGCCAGCAGGGGCTTGAAGCAGCTGGCCACATTTCACCCAGAGTTTAGAAGCAGACAGCAATGAACTGTTAACTTTCAACTTTCTTCTTTTTATTCAGTCTAACAACCCATTACTTGGGATGGTATACCCTAGATTAGGTTGGACCTTTCTGTCTCAATTACCCTAATGTACTCACTGGTACTCCCAGGTACTTGCTTCCATGGTGACTCTAAACCCTATCAAGTTGATACTTATGTTTAACTGCCATATACAGTTCAGGACAGCAACAGGCAGTACAGGAACCTTGCTCTGTTCTATTCACTGCCCTCCTTAGAACTAAGAAATGGCTAGCCATGTAGAGAAGGATAGAAGGGGTCTCTTTCCTACTCATAGTAGAACTGCAGAGCTAGATGCAGAGAGGAGAGAACAGAACTAGACACGTGAGGGTTTGCTTTCCCATCTCACGGTCCTCTCTGTTACAGACAGGCAAGCACAGAAAAGTCAAGTCAACTGTGAAGCTAGCAGTAAAACTAAACATGAAAGATGTTAAAGAACACAATGCTGTTCTTATTATATTATGTAAACTGAAACAATTTAGGAAGATATTTATGTGATTTGCAAATTTAGGGGTTGAAACTTTTGAACTATTGATCTTACTCACTTGGGTGTAAAACAGTAGGCCTGCTAAAGGCAAGATGCTATTAAACTGAATACGTCACACTCTACATCTAATCTAAACCTTTAATAAAAGCATTTGCTTTTTGAGGCAGGGGCTAATTTAACTCAGATTGGCTGAACACTCATTATATACCCTAGAATGCTCTTGAACTTCTGATAGTCCTTCCTGCTTGTATCCCCCAAACCTGGGGATTACAGGCATATAATGCACTAGGTATATGTAGTGCTTGGGTTTGAACCCAGGGCTCCACAAATGTTAGTCAGATCCTCACACGTCCTCAATCAACTGCTGATGACATTTGTGTTTCCACTGATATCACATTCATACATCACATGACCCACTGCCTTGTTTACAGTAGGTGAGAACTGGTTTGTAGATGTCCTCATGGACAACTAACTGGGCGGGAAGTTGGAAATGGTTGCAGTGTGTCAGTATGCTCTGTAAATCTCCTTTGTGTATTTACAGTGATATTGAGAGACAGACAGACATTTAGGCAATTCAGATAATAGACCTTGGAATGTTCAGTCTTGCTTTTGAGGAGGGAAAGGTGAGGCTCTGAGAGAAGTCAGTGCTATTTCTTCTTCTCTGGCAGCATTTTGTTAGGGTTAAAGTCTACCATGCAAACTTGCTGCTTTTGTCTAGTGATTAATAGTGCCATCGGCACTTTTTGAATGAAACAAACTTTATGTTTTGATGAGGAATATGGCATTTGGCAGTTGGGGCTCTGAAGTATAACTTTTAAGAAAGCTGTGATCATACTGGAAGGCCATTAAGATAACTAAGCATCAGGAAGTGGAATTAAAAGGGACTCTGCAGTCAGGGAGATGGGATCCTTCAAGGCTGGTGGAATTCATGATACACACATTGTGGCCCAGCTGCTTGAGAACATTAAAAATCCCTTCACTTAAGCTGTTGAAAGCTGCAAAAAAGACCAAATGTTTTCCATCTCAGAACACATTTCACTTAGCCATGTTTTGAAAGCTGTTATCTAAACATAAAAAAAAAAAATCCAGATCCAGTATATTTTAGAATGACTTCTTCCTTGGGTGTAGATTGTGAGTTATACTTTAATTTAGAAAAGAGAATTTAAAGGGAGAATGGAAAAATCCCATTTTATTCTCCTCCCTCCTTGTTGATCTTTCCTCAAAGCCCTTGCAGGATATAAAACAATAAAAAGCCACCAGGTTACAGTCTGGTTAACTTATCTTGTGAACATTAAACATTATGCCTCAAATTTCTTATGGTACATAAAGTGTTTCGCCTTGCAAGATCGTGTATACAGCACTTCAAAAGCTGGCGGGGCAGCTCACTAACCATGATGAACTTGTGACAGAGCTCTTTAGATCTCTTGTATTTAGCATGACAACTCTAGGCTCTTAGGTACTTTAAACATGATATCTAAAACTACATATTTTCCCCTACTGGTGAAAAAAAAATGTAGACTAATTACAAACTTCTCATGTTATATAGATGGTCAGACAGTCTGGCACAATGGCAACATTTGATTGGACCAAATTTCCTTTCCTTACTGAATTTTAATCAGTTTCATAGCCTTGCTTTATTGCTCTTAATGAGATTCCCTGCTCCACTCAGTAGAATGAATGGTTGCTTAGGCAGGGCTGGAGTGTGGACTGCCCAGGGAACAGTGGAGGAGTTCCATTCTCCTTACAGCTCTGAATTCTTAGGTGCTTTCCAAATGTGCATCCATCTTTCTGTACACCGTCCCAAGTCTTTCACAACTTTAATCAGCTTCTGAAGCTCATCGTCAAATGATTCCCACTGCAACATCTGCTTTATAAACCAAATGCTTTGCCAGTTGACTGTTATATTAACAAAACATTTTTCAGAACACTTCTTCCAGAATGTGGCTAAACAAGAGATGTGCTGGAAGATCTCTGCCTTGCACCCCAGAGGCAGACCCCAAGTGAATCTTCATGATAGAAGCTTTGGGAGGTTGGAAACAATGTAAATAATCAGATCAGGAAGCAGAGAGAAAGGGTGCTAAACACAGGAGGAAATTTCTACCAACCCAGTGACCTTCCCTGGGCTACAGGACACAATTATGACTGAATTATCGCTATATTGTTAAAAATAAAACTTATTGTATTAATTATTATCCATATTTGGACACAAATTCATAGATAGATATTAATTTTTTGCCTTCTTTAATTCTTATATGTTTTATGGAAATATAGTTGTACAGTAAGGATAAGTAATATGGGTTTTAGGGAAAGTTATGAAAACCTTAGAACATGAAATTTTCACTTTCAAGAAGTAAAAGGAATGGTCCTCCTCATTGAGCACTGAATTTCTCTTTGTACATGTTCTTTTTGAAAGACTATAATTAAAATACACTTAATCAATGAGCGAGTAATTGAAAAACTGGTGTAATGCCACAGAGCAAGCCAGGATACAAATTAGTTCTTGCTTTGATTATGACCAAGCCTTGGCAGAGCCAGCAAACTTATTGGCCGACATTTAATTAATAGAGATTAGACTTCCCTCATGTCTCATGAGTCCATTTTGGTTTTGAAAAAGCCCTTAGAGATACTGCTTTGTTGATTTAAAGTATATGATTTTAAACTGAGGTTTGGGGGGTCATCCTAAGGTTCCCCGAAATCAGTGGTTGACTTGGTATGGCCAGAAAGAACAACTTTCAGTGATCAGGAAGACA
>JADRCD010229882.1:757-17868 GCA_019843815.1 Montemys delectorum | reverse complement strand
GACACATGCATTAACATGCAGGCACACGTGTACACCCACACATAGACAGACACAAATACAGGCACACGCAACACACATGCATGTACACAGGTGTACACACACACACACAGACACACACTGGAGATGAAAATAATTTATGACAAAGGGAACAAGTGAGTGGGTTGCAAATTCAGAGGAGAAGGCAGAGCACTGAGCACTGAGCCTATAATGCTCCGTGGAGAAAATGACTGTGAGATGAGGTGACGACGGAGAAGCCGGGTAGCGAGGGCATAAGCAAAGATCTGACTTTACTTACTGCCTGAACTGGATGGTCTTTGCTAGGAACTCATGAGAAGTCAGGTGTTAGATAGGCAAGATAAAGCCTGTCTATCTTGTAAGCCAGAGAATGGAGAACTACTAGAGACCCTTTGGCTGGATAATATGTTATGCCATAGGACACGCTTTTATTTGTGTGTTTATTGGATGAGCCTTTCATATTCTAACCACATCTTCTGCCAATAAGTAATAGCTCAGCTATGGACTATAGTTACTTTTAGTTTTATTATTACTATTACTATTATTATTTTATTATTATTAGATGGAGATATTTAGGGGAAGAAAATTTCATTCTGTAGCCCAGACTGGCCTTGACTAGGGAGCAATCCTCCTGACTCCGCTTCCCCAGTACTGGGATTACAGGTAAGTGCCACCATTCCTGGATGTTATTGTTATACAGCATTGGTGACTGAATCCAGGCGCCTTGTGTATGCCAGGCAATGCTCAACCACTGAGCAACATGCCTGTTATAGATTTTGTTTTGGTTTTGCTTTGCTTTTACACAAAAAGAGTCTCAAATAGCCTAGCTTGGCCTTGAATTCTTTTTTTGTTTGTTTGGTTTTGGTTTTGGTTTTGGTTTTGGTTTTTCGAGACAGGGTTTCTCTGTATAGCCCTGGCTGTCCTGGAACTCCGCCTGTCTCTGCTTCCCAGGTGCTGGGATTAAAGGCATGCGCCACCACCGCCCGGCTGGCCTTGAACTCTTGATCTTCTTACCTTCCTAGCTCAAACGCTAAGATTACAGACACCCAGCTACAGTTTCTTCTTCTTCTTCTTCTTCTTCTTCTTCTTCTTCTTCTTCTTCTTGAGACAAAGTGCTGGCTGTTCTGGAGTTCACTCATTAGACCAGGCTGGCCTTGACTTTACAGAGATCTGCTTACCTCTGCCTTCCAGGTGCTGGGATTAGAGATGTTTGCCACTATGCCCTATAGGATGCAGTTCACAGATAGCACTAGAGAAATCAGAACTGTTAATTAAACACAGAGGCTTTGCTCTTTCTTGCGAGGTCGGCTGCAGGCCGGTTTTTCCATCCAAAAGCCTGTGAATGGAAGTGTTAATACCGGGTGATCTTTTGCTATTCTATGAAGCCCACCTTCACCGGAATTCCACCCCAAATCCTGAGCCTTGAGTCAATAGAACCTTTTGTTTATTACAAGTCCTTCCTCTCTCGGAGCTTGTCAATAGAACCCATTCTTATGGTAAGGTCCCAGGTAAGGGTAGATGGGTTGGGCTTTGCAGGGGAGTTTGCTTGTAGCCTAGCCTGAAGTTTTGTTGTGATAATTTCAGAAGTTCTATTGTGTTTAAATACTAAGAAAACTGTCTTTAATCCCAGCACTCAAGATGACAGAGGACCTCTGTGAGTTCGAGCCAGCCTGGACTACAAAGTGAGTTCCAGGACAACCAGGGCTGATACACAGAGAAACCCTATCTTGGAAAAACAACGACAACAACAACAACAGCAAAAGGAGGCTTTGTGAGAAGTTTTTCTCCCAGCACAGGCTTGAGTTCCATTTTTACCTCACAGAGATTGTCCCCTTGCCAGCTACAATGCCTGGCCCCACCACAACTGTTTTAAATATGTGTGTCCAATATTTATCAGTGTAAGTGTGTAGACGTCGGAAGACGGCTTAAGGGAGCTGGCTATTGATAGGGTATTTCTCTGCCACCACTGAAACGAGCCAGTTCAAGCCAGATTAGATTAAAGGTAGGTTTATTGAGAAGCTACACTTGGGCAAGTTCACTGGCCCCAAGGATTGAGGCCAGAGGAGTCGCCATGGGACGCGGGGAAGAGAAAGAAAGGACTTGCACCTGCAGAGAGAAGGGGAAGAAGAGGAGGAGAGAAAAGAATGTCCGGATTATACAGGGCCTCTGGGCGAAAGTTCAGGGTTGGGGGCGGGGTATGCCAGGTAGGGACTGAGGGATGCTGGGAGAGCTTGGGAGAGAGCTTGAGGGATGCTTTGATAGCTAAAATGTACAACTCAGTCTCTTGTCCTGTTTTTTGTTTTGTTTTGTTTTTTGTTTTTTTTAACCATATGAGTTCCAGAGATTGAATTCAGATTTTCATGCTTAGTGGCAAACACCCTAACCCTTTAAGCCATCCCCAGCTCAGCTTTGTGTGTGTGTGTGTGTGTGTGTGTGTGTGTGTGTGAGTGTGAGAATATATTGATATTATGTGTATGCATGCTCTCTACCTGCATGTATATATGTGTACCACATGTGTGCCTGGTGCCTACAGAGGTCTGAGGAGGGGTGGGATCTCCTGAGACTAGAGTTGCAGATGGTTGTGAGCCACCATGGTACTGAACTCAGGTCCGCTGAAAGAGCAGCCAATACTCTAAACTGCTGAGTATCTCTCCATTCGCCTCGCTGTTTTTTTATATATAGATAGATTTATTTATTTATTTTATGCATATAAGTCTATCACTATTGCTCTCTTCAGAGACACCTGAAGGGGGCACTAGACCCCATTACGGATGGTTGTGAACCACCATGTGGTTGCTGGGAATTGAACTCAGGACCTCTGGAAGAGCAGTTGGTGCTCTTAATTGCTGAGCCATCTCTCCAGCGCCAAGATTTTTAATTTTTTGTTTGTTTGTTTGTTTGTTTTTGTTTTGTTTTGTTTTGTTTTGTTTTTTGAGACAAGGTTTCTCTGTGTAGCCCTGGCTGTCCTGGAACTCACTCTGTAGACCAGGGTGGCCTCGAACTCAGAAATCTGCCTGCCTCTGCCTCCCAAGTGCTGGGATTAAAGGCGTGCACCGCCACCGCCCGGCAAGATTTTTAATTTTTATTTAATGTATGTGAGTACACTGTAACTGTCTTCAGACACACCAGAAGAAGGCATCGGATCTCATTACAGATGATTGTGAGCCACCATGTGGTTGCTGGGAATTGAACTCAGACCTCTGGGAGAGCAGCCAGTGCTCTTAACCTCTGAGCCATCTTTCCAGCCAACCCCAGCTACTTTTAACACACCAAATGTCTTATTACACCTGCTCTTACCTCCAGTCTCATCAGTAATGATTGCTGTGGGGTGCTGAACAGCTTACCAGCCCCCAGGTCTAAAGCATGTGAGCCCACAATTTCCCTTGCTGAGACTTGGCCTCGTGAGAAGAAAACCACCTGTTGTCCTCCAGCTGCTTTGAAATCCACAGTCATTGAGTGGTTAATGGAGCTCTCAAAGGCCAAGCCTCCCCACACCAGGGAGAGACACCAGAGCAGCATCCCAGCTCCAAGACTACTGGAAGGGACCACACAGAGCCTTCCCACAGCACAGCTCAGATTAGCTTCTGCTCAGTCCTCCCTCCTTGGCTCTCACACTCTCCAACAACAAACTTCCTACATTTGTATTTCCACCTCAGAGTTTGTTTCCTGGGGAATGACTGACATAACAATTACAATTTTCATGTAACTTTTCACCTTGCTACTTAACAACTTAACTATAGGAAAATTTTATGGTTCACTTACAGCAACGTTCCTCAGTAAATGTTGATATCTGCCATGCTAGACTCCAAGATCTTTCTGGCTGTTGGTTGGATAATGTGCTTGCTTGGTTGGTTTCTTAGTGCTGGAGATCAAGTCGAGGTTCCTTGCCCTTGCTGGGACCTCCTAACACTTTGTGGCCTCGTCCCCAATAAGATTGCAGCATCTAAGATCACATACCCCTTTTGGCAAGACACATCTAGTTAGATCTCTGTAGAAGAGCAGCCACAATCAGTTAGGCATTCATCCTGGACACCAATCAAAAGAAAACAGTGAACTGGTGTGAACTCTGTCGTGGAAGGACATACCGTCCTTGGTTAACAGAGTGTATTGCTGGGTACTTCTGCAGTACTCACTGGAAGCCCACAAGTATGCTACAGAGGAAGTCCACACTTGCAGCTTTCACATAGTACCATTTAGGGCCAAAAGGGAAGTGTGACATTATTTGGTTTTTATTTTTGTAGTTAGCTTTGGTTTTGAGACAGGATCATAGGTAGTCCAGGCTGGCTTTGAATTGGCTATGTAGCTAAGGATGCTCTTGAACTTCTTGGATCCTTCTGCTTCTATCTTCTGAGGGTAGAATTACAGACAAGCACTACCAGGCCTAATTAGTGTTGGGAATTGAACTCAGGCTTTGTGCATTCCAGGAAAGCTCTCTATTGAGTTCTATTCCCAGCCCCCAAATATCTTAACATCACTTGTTCATAAATGACTAACTATAGCAGTAGCAGGTACCTCTCACCTTAGCATACTGCGCTCTTTTAGTTCAAACGTTCCATGGATGCTAGCCATGGCAGTATACACCTGTCATCCCAGCATTCAAGACACTAAGCCATGAGGATAACAAGCTTGGGCTAGCCTGGGCTACATAGCAAGACCACTTTGAACACAAAGAAAGATCCAAGAACAAAGTTCTGAAATAAAAACAGACAACAGGTCTTGGCCAGATGTTTTTCAGAGAGAACGGGATGGAAATAGCAAGCTTGATTAGTAATTAGTAATATTGTCGAAAATATCGTTCCTGGAATACATGGAATATATATACATAGATGCAACTAAAAGGGCAAATAATATATAATGCTCACTGAAATGTTCACTTTTCTTTCCTTTTTGTTTTGTTTTTTGTTTGTTTGTTTTGGGGGGGTGGTTGGGTTGTTTTGTTTTGTTTTGTTTTGATTTTTTTTGGTTTTTCAAGACAGGGTTTCTCTGTCTAGCCCTGGCTGTCCTGGAACTCACTCTGTAGACCAGGCTGGCCTCAACTCAGAAATCCGCCTGCCTCTGCCTCCCAAGTGCTGGGATTAAAGGCATGTGCCACCACCGCCCGGCATTTTGTTTTGTTTTTAAGACAGTGTTCCAAGGCTGGAGAGGTGGCTCAGTGGTTAAGAGCACTGACTGCTCTTCCAAAGGTCCAGAGTTCAATTCCCAGCAACCACATGGTGGCTCACAACCATCTGTAATGGGGATCTGATGCCCTCTTCTGGTGTGTGTGAAGACAGCAACAGTGTACTCACATACATTAAATAAATAAATAAATAAATAAATAAATAAATAGAAGAAGACCGTGTTCCAGTGTGTAGCCCTGGCTGTCCTGGAACTCCCTCTGCAGGCCAGGTTGGCCTTGAACTCAGAGATCCACCTGCCTCTGCATCCCAAGTGCTGGGATTAAAGGCATGTACCACTACTTCCACCATGATCACATTGCTTTGTGTGTATTGTTTTTGGTTTTTTTGAGACAGGATTTCACTATGTAGCTCCGACTGTCTTAGTGTAAGGGTCCATGATTTGCCAAAGAATGATATCCTAGACTCAAATAGTATGCAAAAGCGTAGAGTGTTTTATTCTGCAGAAGTCCAGCATGCTGGTGTCTACCATTACCACCAAGATAGAGATGCCCAAGTGAACTCACAGGCCCAATTTAAAGCACATTTGGGGAATTTCAGGGATGGGTAGGTGACCTTTACCTTAATTGCTTGGCTCTCTATCTAGGGAAATTCCAGAACCACTGTTGGGTGTGAGGGTGCTGGAAATTGTTCCCAGGGAAGCCTCGAAACTGTTGCTGACCCAGGTGCTGGGACTACTTCTGATTGGCTGCCCAAGGCCTGGGTTTTTTGTTTGTTTGTTTGTTTCCCAGTAAAGTAACTGACTAGCCTGGACTTGCCCAGTTCTGGGAAACAGAGATCTAGGCCTGGTCTCTTGAACTGCCAAAATGAAGCCCGTTATGGAGTCAGCCTGTCTCAGCCCTCTCATTAGAACTCATTATATAGAACAAGCTTTCCTTGAACTCACAGGGATTCTCCTGCCTCTGCCTCACGAATGCTATGCGTGGCTTTTATGATCATATTTCTAACATTGGCATAGATAAGTTTACATTTCATTCTTTACAATACGTACACTTTGTATAAAGGGAAACACACACGGGATGCTGGATCTGCCATGGACATGCTGCCAAAGAAGAGCTTCTATTCTGCGCTATATTGTATTCAGCAGTATTGAACAGCAGAAGATAGCAAAGTAATAATTATACCAATTACAAACGATTAGACACATTAACATAAAAAGATGCTCTTATTGTATTATACCTGTATGCCACAAGAAACCTCTAGTGTTTGGTGTTGGAGAGATAGCCCAGGAGTTAAGAGTCCAAAGTGCTCTTGAAGAAGGTTCCGAACTTGTCTCCCAGCACCAACACTGGGTGGTTTACAACTGCTTGTAATTCTAGCTTTCAGGAAATACAGTGCCCCCTTCTGGACTCTACAAGTAACTGCATTCATATATGCATATATCCATACACAGACAGACATACACACATATATAATAAAAAAAAAATTTTTTTGGACATAGGCTGATTTCTTTCCCCTGAAGACTTACCTCAACAATCCATAGAAACAATTTTTCTTTTTTAAAAATTTTATTTATTCACTTGGGAGGCAGAGGCAGGTGGATTTCTGAGTTCGAGGCCAGCCTGGTCTACAGAGTGAGTTCCAGGACAGCCAGGGCTACACAGAGAAACCCTGTCTCAAAAAAAACAAAAACAAAAACAAAAAACAAAAAACAAAAAACCCCAAAAACAACAACAACAACAAAAAATTATTTTTTATTTATTTTTTTATTTAGAAACAGGATCTAGTCTCTAGTCTCTATCCTGGAACTCTCTCTGTAGAACAGGCTGGCTTCAAAGTCAGAGATCCAGCTACCTTGGTTCCCCTAGTGGTGGGATAAAGGAGAGGCACAAAGACACCCAGCCTAAAACAAATCTGTAAATGAAAAACACTGATATTTGATTTTTTTTTTTTCAAGACAAGGTTTCTCCGTGTAGCCCTGACTGTCCTGGATCCCATTCTGTAGACCAGGCTGGCCTCAAACTCAGAAATCTACTTGCCTCTGCCTCCCAAGTGCTGGAATTAAACACGTGTGCCACTACTGCCTGACAAAATTTGATCTTTTTTTAAAAAATATTTTTATAAGCTGGTAATGGTGGCATGTGCCTTTAAATCTGAGCATTTGGGAGGCAGAGACCAGACTGATCTACAGAGTGAGTTCCAGGACAGTTACACAGAGAAACCCTTCTCCAAAAAACAAACAAAACCTCCCAATCCCACCACTAATAATAATAATAATAATAATAATAATAATAAGAAGAAGAAGAAGAAGAAGAAGAAGAAGAAGAAAATTTTGTGATTGATTATATTCAGTGACTTCGGAAGAAAATTGAGAACCAGTGTGATTATTTGTTGTAAAATTTTACGTAGTTGTGCTAATTTTCACTGTTTTATGCTACTATGGTTTCCTTTTATAATTAAAATACTATCATGTGCATATATGTTGTGTATGCATATATGCCACAGCATGAATGTAGAGGCCAGGGGACATTTCGTGCAGTCAGCTCTTTCCTTCCATCTTCACATGGGTTCCCAGCATCCTCCTCATCAGTACAGAATTCCCCTGTATTAACAGCCTTTCCTGTTGACTTGTGCAGTGTGAGTGAGTCATGCCATTGACAGGGACAGACCCACTTTTGTATTATCACAATTCATTATTATTCCATAAGCTGGCATTGTGGATTGTGCTGCTATTTAGTAAATTCACGGCTGGAAAGATAGCTCAGCAGTTAGAGCATGGACTGCTCTTGCAGATTTTATTTCTAGCATCCACATTAGGTAGATCACAACCACTCGTAACTCAGCTCCAGGAGGAATCTATCACCTATGACCTCTTGCAGACACCTGCACTTGAGTGAAGATGGACATACATACTTAGCGCTCTCCCCCACCAATCACTAAGCAATTGCAGGCTTGCCTACAGCCCAATCTTATGGAAGAGTTTTCTTAATCTTTCTCAAAGATATCTTTAGCTTGTGTCAAGTTGACATAAAACTGTCCAGCACACCACTCTTTCAGAGGACCCAGGTTCTGTTCCCAGCACCCACATTGCCACTCATAACTGTAAGTTTGCTTCTAGGGGATCTAATGTCTCTTCTTACCTTCTCAGGCTCCAGCACACATGTGTTATGCATACATATACTCAGGCACACATACAAAATAAATATTAAAAAAATAATTTCACAATATGTATCAAATTTATTGCCACCCTCTTTACACTGAGGACTGAACCCAGGACCTTGCGCATGCCAAGCAAGTGACACTCCACTGGGCTACTCTTCCTCCTCAGATTTCCAGGCAGGGTCTTATTAAATTACCCAGGCTGCTATGCAAGTTGGAATCCTTCTGCTTGAGCCTCCTAAGCAGCTGGGTTTCTAGGAGCGTGCTGACTCATAGACTGTTGTTTTGGATACAATTCACAAGAACTCTAGACTTGGCTTAGCAGTCTTTACCCCAGTAATTCATTAATTCCTTTTATTCCATTCAGATTTTCAATACTAGCATCACCAACTTCATACCACACACTCTACTTTGCCCAATAATGCTTTAGTTTCCAGAACAGTTTAGGATTAAAGGGGCCACAGGGTCTACAGGGCCTTCCGGAAGATAGAGGCAGGGAGCTGATGTCGTAAAAAGCAAGTCACTGCAGGATGGACTTAAGGAGCCCATCACAGAGGCCATGGCCAGACCTATCAGGCTGTAGACCCAGTCAACTGAGGAGCCAGGGCTTGAGGGGAAGCCCTGGGGCATAGTTCTGAGTTGATGCAGGGGTCTAGGGGAGCTGCCATGTCCTGTCAGGTGCCTGTGCTGTTATATGGTCCAGCTGGTGAGGTAACGTCATTCACTGATCTGGTGTGTTTACTCACAGGTCTGTTTTCTCCAATACAATTTTGGCATACTTGTGTGCCCGTATGCTCTTGATTTAATCTACTAATTTCACGAGTGGCAACTTGTTGCAGCCGCCGGCAGCTGCATACAGAGGGGGTCTTCCAGAAGAGGGGAAGAAGGGGCCTGGGAGAAATTAAGGGAATTGGATGGCAAGAGGAATAAATAAAAAATGGGACCGAGCCATGGCTTCTGCTTCAAGTCCAAAGTGTATTATCAAACTGAGAATCAAGCAGGCAGGCAAAACCCCCTCCCTCAGTTCACCAGCATCTCATGGCCAAATTAGCATCTTGATGCTTGGTCTTGAAGTCAGGTGAAGCAATTCCACAGGACCTAGTTGTTAGCAGGAACCTCAAGGCCGTGAAGTGGCAGGAACAAAAGGGTTTTGTTTAAGTCAGGAAGCCTCGCCCTAGGTAGGCAAGGCAAGGTCTGAGACAGCCAGCTCCTGGCTGGGGGGAGGTCATAGTTCCTCCTTATTTATTTATTAAAAATGAGTTGAACTGGGACATAAGATATATGTATGCACCATAGTCCTGCCTGGGAATTATGGTGGCTTGGTGGCTCCGCCTGTCTTAGATGTAGATCTATTGGTCTTTCCCTTACCCATCTTGGAATATCACGTGCAGCTTGTTTGTGTGTATTTGTACAAACCAGGCCTTTTAGTGTCTATTATTAATAAACATGGCCTCTTGGCACATGACTCTGTCTTAGGTTGCTGAAAGCCATAGATCCAGTGATCCGTCTTTGGCTACAGGTCCTCACAGCACACCTTTTTCCCATACAGACCAAAGCCAGGATACGTATATAATGCCTTTTCTTCATCAAGATGAATAACTGTCACGTAGAGCCTCTCTGAAGTCCAGCGTGGAGCAGAGCCTGTGTGTCTGTAACAAATCTGCTTGAGAAAAACTCAAAAGTTTAAAAGTAACAAGTTAACATTATCTAGAGGATGTCCCAGGCACTCAACTCAGTTGCAAATTAGAAATGCTCAGACTCAAGGTCTGGCCTCAAGGTGTGGGGGGAGGTGGCTCTGAGAATCACAAATAAACTCTTAATTCTCAGGAAAGTACTGGAGGCTATTTCAACTGAACTTTGTTGGCTAATAAAAATTTCTAGCTATTATTTTAGTTGAAAACATGTCTATTAAAAAGACTCTGGATCTGTATCCACTTGACAAACCAATGTTTCAGGCAGCCATCCTGCTCTGACACAAAAGGAACCTCTTCCCCAAATTAAGATGGGGTCAAGACCATATCACGTGTTAGTAAGTGGATCTTGCCATTTTACCATGGCATAAGAACTGGGAATGTGTGGATGCCAATGGCGATCCAAGGCAAACTGACCTTTAGTATCAGACTGCAAAAAAGATTTTTAAAACAAGCAAACAGTGAGATATGCTTTTGGAGGTACCTTTGGAGGGTATGAGCAACTTTCTTATTTGCATTAATAAACTCCTTGCCAATGTGTTCTCTGTGGTGTGTGCCAGACATACCACACACATCACACACAGATGATGGTTACTTACTTGCATGAACAAGTTGCAGACAGAGCTGGAGAGGTGACTCAGACATTAAGAGCATTGACTACTTTTCCAAAGGCTCTGGTTTCGATTCCAAGAATCCACATGGCAGTTCACAATGGTCTGTTGTAAATGTTGCTTTTATTTCCTCAGATGAAATGATGAGATGAGAACTGTACCCCAGCTGTGCAACTACACAGTTTGGACCTAAAGGGTAGAAGAAAAGATCATTTAGTAGAAATATATAGTGTATAAGCTTTTACTTAAAGGGCATGGAAAATTTTCTCTGAAATGAGCCAAGAATGTAGGCTGGCTAGTGACCACAAAGGCAGGATGTAAGTCATTTAGGTGGTTCCAGGGAAAGGTCAACCACAAGTGAATGACAATAAAACCACATTCTTGAGAATAATGAGTATGCAGGATGTTTTCCTCATGACCCTAACTAAATCATGAGTTGGGTCCCTCTGAAATTTTCCACTGTTTTTATGTTATGTTTCCTTGGTTATCCCCTGGTGTGTGGTTTTTTTCCTTTAAATACCCTACAGTTCTTGTACTCTGGGTTGAGCTCCTCTGCCCCTGTGTGGGTTACGAGCTCGGCCCCAGTGCACTGGCTTCCCCCAAATAAACCTCATGCTATTTGCATCAAGATCAGTCTCTTGTGAGTTATTGGGTGGTCATGTCTTCCCGATACTTGAGTGAGTTAGCTCCCTAGCTCCCAAGACTCCCTAGCTCTGGGGGTCTTTCAGGCCTATCCCAAAGCATTTCCTTCTCTTTTCTAACTATGCTTAGGCCTAGGTCTGGACATTTCTAGCCTCTGTACAATCTAATCATCCAAGCTGACTGCTTCAACATAGCTTCTCTTGGCTTCTGACTGAGTTGCTCTGCCTGGCCTCATACTAACTTTGGCCATATGTCTTAATCTTCTGGCTCCTTCTTATTGCCTGGTTCATTCTCTTTTTAATCTGTGTTGTAGTGCCAGGAAAATATTAGTGATCCCCCCAAAACATAGACAGGAGCCAATATAATACAACTCACAGTAGGGTCTTTACTCTATTCGAGCTTACCCAGGACAGTTTAGGTAGTGGAGGAGTCCCAAATGTCTATCGGTGCAAGACTTTATAGTAAGCAGCAAGTTGGGGATGAGTGTTCAAGCATCTAATTGGAAAGCTACTGTGGCCTTTAACATAACTGGCTGGTCCTGGGAGTCATATCATAAACTTAATTTCTGCTCCCCTCTAAATTGGTAGTTGTTAGGCAGGGGGTGGGCTTATAAACTGAGGGTGCTGGTTTGTTGAGAGAATAACTGGAAATGCTGGTCTTGTTGAGAATGTAACCTTAGAGACACTGGTCTTGTTGGGGATTAGCCTGGAGACTGGAGTTAGGATCAGGTTTTGTTGGGGGGACAACTTGAAAACTAATGCTAGGTATCAGACTCTTAGTTTACCTGAGTTTAAACTTAGGTCAAGTTCTCTAAAATGTAAAGAACTTAAAAAAAAATTGGCCTCACAGCTTGTTCCCTCTGTAACCTGTCTCTGTAGAACTGCCCCAGTAAAACTGTCATATAACACTACACACACACACACACACACACACACACACACACCCCTCTCTTTCAGCTTTTTTTCTTTGTTTCTTTGTTTTGTTTTTCAAGACAGGGTTTCTCTGTGTAGCCCTGGCTGTCCCAGAACTGTAGACCAGGCTGGCCTCGAACTCAGAAATCCACCTGCCTCTGTCTCCCAAGTGCTGGGATTAAAGGCATGAGCACCACTGCCTGGCTCTCTTTCAGCTTTTAAGTAGCCTCTCTTCCCTGTGCTGTTCTTGTTTGAGTTGGGTATATCCTATCTCTTACTCATTCTGTCATTTGACACAAATTGTTTCTTTAATTCCTCACTTTGTCTGCCCCTCAATTAGATGTTACTTTCAAACATGGCTGCTTCCTCCTACAAACTAACCTTACCTTCATTGTTGAGGATTAAAGGCGTGTGCTAAGGGCATGTTTGTATTCCAGCAGGATCACGTTTGTGGATGTGATTCCTTGCCAGAGCAGTCATGTTCCTGGATGAAAATTCCTCTACAATCTGCAACTTCAGTCCCAGGTTTCCTCTTTTTGTCTCTGTAGGTACTAAATATAAGTGGTGTGCATACGAGCAGGTAAAGCATCCATATACATAAAACGAAATTAAAAGATGCGGAGTCATTTTGCCTTGCATTTGTATTCAGCACTTGAGTATAGCAAACTGCTGCTTTATAAAATTGAGTCACACAGGGCAAGGCACAACCTGCAAGCCACTGTTCTTTGCATCATGACTTAACTCAGAACAGGGCAGGACCTGAGCCCACAGCTTGATGGAGATTCATTGTATGGTACAAGATAAGTCAACTCTACTTAAGCACACGACTGCTGGTTGGTGAACCGTAGAAACTGGGGGTGCAATTTGTACTGTATAAGTAGATTCAGTAGCTTTTTTAAAGGACGAAGTCTAGTCACATGCCCTAACTGAATAATTGGGTGGGAAACTAGGAGATTAGGTGAAACCAATTAAAGTTTTATTATAAAGTTATATTACAGGAGGAAGCTGGAGAAATGGTTCTTTTTTTCCTTTTTTTTCTTTTTTTTGGTTTTTTGAGACAGGGTTTCTCTGTGGAGCCCTGGCTATCCTGGAACTCACTCTGAAGACCAGGCTGGCCTCGAACTCAGAAATCTGCCTGCCTCTGCCTCCCAAGTGCTGGGATTAAAGGCGTGTGCCACCACTGCCTGAAATGATTTTTATTTATTTATTTATTTATTTATTTTGGTTTTTCGACTGGTTGTTTTTTCTAGAGGACCTGTGTTCAGTCCCCACATGGCACCTTACAATCATCTGTGCCTCTCTTTCCAGGGGATCTGACGCGCTCTTTTAGCACCGGTGAGCACCAAGGAGCCAAGTGTTGCACAGACACACAGGCAAACACCTGTAAACAAGCATAGCAAATAATAAAGTAAGCATGAACAAATAGTCCCTGACATGATAACTGAGACGATAAGCTCTGGGTTTAACTCTACCTCAAAAGATGTAAGAATTTAACCAAGCAAAAAGAGACAGTAAGGCTGGAGAGATGGCTCAGTGGTTAAGAGCACCGACTGCTCTTCCAGAGGTCCTGAGTTCAATTCCCAGCAACCACGTGGTGGCTCACAACCATCTGTAATGGGATCCGATGCCCTCTTCAGGTGTGTCTGAAGACAGCAACAGTGTACTCACATATGTGAAAGAAATAAACCTTTTTTTGAAAAAGAGAGAGACAGTAGAGAATAACCTTGAACCTGTAAAATATATTTAAAGAGAGCATTTTAAAAATCTGTAACAAACAGGAATTTGTTGGCTTATGCGTAGTTCTGAAGGCTAGGATTTAGAATCTAGTCAGGGTCTTCCTGTTCTGTCTTCCCATGATAGAAATACAAAGAAGGGCTGGAAAGATGGCTCAGTGGTTAAGAGCACCGACTGCTCTTCCAAAGGTTGTGAGTTCAAATCCCAGCAACCACATGGTGGCTCACAACCATCCATAATGAGATCTGATGCTCCCTTCTGGAGTGTCTGAAGACAGCTACAGTGTACTTACATATAATAAATAAATAAATCTTTAAAAAAAAAAAGAAGTACAAAGAAAAGGAAGTGGAGGGAAAAAGTGACAGAAGTTAGCGGAGAGAGAGACAGACAGAGAGGCACAGAGACACGGGGTGGGCACCTATTGGGGCCAGAGTATAACTAAATGTTATGAATGATACAATACTTGTTTCCTGGGACTCACAATCTCACAATGCCATGGGTTCAGTCTCTAGCATTGTGAAAACCTCCAGCAAGCTTACAGATGCTGTTAGTAATAAATTAGTTAACCCCTATCTTCAACAATTCACAACAATGTGCTCAAGAGCTGTCAGCTTCTGGCCATTTTCTAGGCCAAACCATGTCTCAGACTAGTAAAAACATCCTAATTTTCCCACTAAGGAAATTATACCATAATAAATATAACAAGTCTACCCAGGCATTGTGACACACACCATTAATCCTAGCACTCAGGCATTCCAAAGACAGAGCCAGGTGGATCACTGTGAATTTCAGACCAGTGTGGTCTACATAGTTTCAGGCCTAGTCAGGAATACATAATGAGACTCATTATACATACATACATACATACATACATACATACATAGAACAGAGAGAGACAATACACACACACACACACACACACACACACACACACACAAATATATACTCTAAAGCAAAAGAAGATAAAACACAGTGGGTACAAGGGTGTCAAATGGTTTATCATACTGTGCCAGCTAAGAGAAAGGGGTTATCTCTCAACCCAGGGAAGACCCAGCGTGTCACAGACTACTATCTTCAACTGTCGGCTTCCTCCTTTCATTCTGCCTATTCCGATAAAACCGTCTCCAGTTTAATCAACACTAACTACAATGCTCCATCCCATGACCAAATGGAAGACAACTGACCCAGGATGGCCGAGGCCCCAGCCCACCTCTGAACCCAAAGACTAAACAGAACCCATACCTTCTCTGGAATCACATCTGCTGACAGACTGCCTTTCTCTAAGATGGCTAACGTTCAGAGTGGAGGTCTGATTCTGCCTGTGCCTTTGACTCCTTGCATAGAGGAAGCCTACAGGTAAGAGGAGGAAACAATAAGGGAAATAAAAAGTTGCAGATGAAAAAGAGTAAAATGAACACCGGAATTTCAATTTCGTTTACCGTACAGCCCGCTTTGCCCTTGTCCTCGACAGCCAAATAGTGACTACAGCTTACGGGGGAATTTCAAAGCTTAAACTGTCACCACAAAGAGAGTTGCAATCTACAGAAATGCATTCTAAGAATAAAAGAAACAAGATCTAATGTAGTATATAAGCCCTCAGGGCGCAAAGTAGGGTAAAACAAAAGCATAAAGGTCCATTCATTAATGAGTTACAAAGTGTCCCATTAGCTTGACTTAATATGGGTATGTGTGTTGCTAGGAATGGAACCAGAGTCTTGTGCATATCAGAGGGATCTCTACCCCTGAGCTAAAACCCCAGCTCTTATCTTATTTAGTCTTTGATTCCATGATATCCAACAAATTTTTATTGAAATCAAAAGAAATATGGTGTTTCTATCTGTAATATCTATGAAAATAGTACCATCTGAATTCTAGTACGGGTAGAATACGCACCTACTCACCTAGCATGTGCAAGGTTTTAGGTTTGAACCCTGGCACCAAAAAGTGAAAAAGACGTTCTTCATGGTATAAAAAGTGGCTACCTGCTTATTAATGAATAACTTTTCCTCTCTTTGCTAGCATTTTGTAAGCTTTGGAAAACAAACACTAACTTTTCCTTTCTTTTTCTTTTTCTTTTTTCTTTTCTTTTCTTTCTTTCTTTCTTTCTTTTTTTTTTTTTTTTTTTGGTTTTTCGAGACAGGGTTTCTCTGTGTAGCCCTGGCTGTCCTGGAACTCACTCTGTAGACCAGGCTGGCCTCTTTTGGTTTTTCAAAACAGGTTTTTTTCTGTGCAGCCTTGGCCCTACTAGAACTCACTCTGTAGACTAGACTGGCCTCAAACTCACAGAGATCCACCTGCCTCTGCTTCTTGAGTGCTGGGATTAATGGAGTGTGCCACCATGCCCCTCTCAAACACCAGTTTTTTAAACATGTTAACCAACCAGTTACTACCTGCCAGTTACTTGTACTAGTTTCCTACTGGTGCTGTGACAAATTATCACAAACTGTGAGGCTTAAGTTACAACAAATTTCCTCCCAGTTCTGGCAGCTGAAGCCTGAAGCAGATCTACAAAGCAGAACTTCTTGGGAATTCTTGGTAGATAGATCCGTTTCTTCACCTTTTCCAGTTTCTAGAAGTCACCTTGCATTCCTTGGCCCAGGATTCTCATTCATTTCCAAAGTTAGCACACCAGCATTCCCTGATTTCTTTGCTTCTCACCTGCCATTACTGTGTGTCTACCTAGGGAATCCCAGAAAGTTTTTTTATTTTTTTTATTTTTTTATTTTTTAGTTTTTCTAGACAGGGTTTCTCTGTATACCCCAGAAAGATTTTTGATTTAAGGACTTAAGTCATCTTCAGGGACCAGTATTAAGCCTAATACAATTATCTACTTGTTAAAGAACGGGAAAGACAGCTGTTAGACAACCTGTGGTGCAAGCAAGGTTTAGGTAAGCTGAGAAAAGTGGACTGGCCTGGTGCCAGCACTCTGGAGGCAGAACCAAGTGGATCTCTGAGTTTGAGGCCAGTAGTGAGTCTAAATCATGAGTTCCAAGAGAAACCAAAAATAAATAAATAATAATAATAAAGGCCACTATTTCTATGGATGGATGAATGAAGGTAAGTCCCCAGTTAAAAAACCAAGCTGAATAAAAATAGGTTATGGTCTGCTTTAGTTTCACTGATGGCTACAAAGCCTATTTTGGGTGAAGTCAAGGAGAAAGGCCATAACTGACTTTTTTTAAAAAAAGATTTATTTATTTATTATATGTAAGTACACTGTAGCTGTCTTCA
>JADRCD010229881.1:0-18217 GCA_019843815.1 Montemys delectorum | reverse complement strand
AGAGAGAGAGAGAGAGAGAGAGAGAGAGAGAGAGAGAGAGAGAACAAAAGAAAATCAGAAGTGAGCTGATAAGATGGCAAAGCCTTTGCAACCAAACCTGAATTGTGAGTAGTAGGCACCTATTCTTTCTTATCGACACCTAGGGGATTTTCCTGTAGCAGCATAGAAGACATAAAATATAACCTTTATCAATGAACTATCCAACATTCACTCCCAACCTGCTATTTCTTAATTATCTCTTTCTAGAATATAGTGTATGTGTGTGGTATGTGTATAGTATGTGTGTGTGGTGTGTGTATAGTGTGTGTGGTGGGTTAGGGGGTGGGGGTAGGGTGTGTGTGTGGTATGGGGTATGTGGGTGTGGTATGGGGCATGTGTGTGATGTGGGGCGTGGGGGAGGTAGGGTGTGTGGGGTGTGTGTGAGTGTACGTGCACACATGGGTGCCCATTTATATGTACAGACACAGGGCAATGCTGGGGATCTAACTCAGAGCTTTTTACTACATAAGAGTTCTTCCACTCAGATATGTCCCAGACAACTTCTAAGATGAAAAATGAAATTATTATCACATTCTTCTCACAATCTCTGAGCAATTACTGGGTGCTCTTTAATATAAGTGTGTGATGGTTCTTTCTTCTTCTTTTTCAGAAAGGTAGCTCCCATTCTCTGAGGGTTTCCACATTGTGCCTTACATTTCAGGAAGATGTTCCTAAGATTCTCCTACTGGGACTCTCCACCCACACTGCTAACCACCACATAGGTCTCTAACCCACTGTCCTGGTTAGGGTTATCATTGCTGTGATAAAACACCATGACCAAAAGCAAACTGTCACAATATGGAAGTCCTTACACTTCCACAGCACTTCGGCACTAAAAGAGGTCAGGACAGGAACTCTAACAGGACAGGAACCTGGAGGCAGGAGTTGAGGCAGAGGCCATGGAGGAGTGGTGCTTTCTGGTTTGCTCTTCATGGCTTTCTCAGTGTATACTTTGATTCAAGACCACCTGCCTAGGCATGCCCACCCACCATAGGCTGGGCCTTCCCCAACAATAGCTAATTATAAAAATGCCTTCAACTGGATGTCATGGAAGCGTTTTCTCAATTTAAGTTTCCTCCTTTCAGATGACTCTAGCTTATACCAAGGGGACATGAAACTAGCCAGCACACTCACTGTCTGCCCAGTAAATGGCTAGTGTCTTTCTGAGGCCATCCACTGTGTATTTTGGTCTCTCCTTCACAGAGCAAAATTATTATGTTGCTGTTGAAGGGGAAGGGCAGAGCCTTCTCCCTTCATAACTTCGTTAGCTCTCTCCGTCTGGAGCACCACTCTCACCTCCCATGAACACTCCGTACCTCTGCACAGTGAGAGACCCAGTTTACTGGTTCTTTTCCTCTTCCCAGCATACAATACCCCAGATATAAACTGTTGTCAGGTGACTAGGCTTATGGTCTATTTCCGCGTGCAAAACCGCATATAGCCTTTCTATTCTGAGCTCTTGCTCTATTTTTCAGTAGTTTCTTTACCTGTAACAAGCAGATAATAATAGCAGACTCACAGAGTGCCTGGGAAAATTATGTATACGCTTGTGGCTTATAATAGTGACAGACAGGTGGAAATTGCTACAGAAGAATTTGGGCATTTTTTTTTTTTTTTGCTAATGTATCTAAATAAGATAGATACATCTCTTAATGACAACTAATCTTTTTAATATAGTATTTTGAGTCCTTTGCCAGGTTGTTAGTGTGTTTAAACAAATGAATAAATAAATATTTATTGGTTCAAATAGCACTATTTCAAAGAAAAAAAAGGTGAACTCATAGATGGAGAATCTGAGACTAAAAAGAACGTTAGAATATCATTTAAAATAACCTGAAAATTAAATAATGAAGTTAAAAGTAAAATCAGAAAAAAAGAAACGAAAGAAAGGAAGAAACAAGGAAACACAGACTTTGGGTGTTTCAGAAGGACAAAGGGAAAAATGGAAGCAAAGTAAGCTATCGGCGCTATTAAGCCAGCCTCAGAGTTAATGAATTTAGTGTCCTGTGGATTGTGGCCAGAAGAAAATGAACAGTTTAGGTAACAGCCAGTCCTTGCTGGCTGCAGAGGTCCAGGCGATTGCCAAGGCAATCGCAGCTATTTGCGACATTCAGAAAGGGGTATTGGGAATTGCTTTTTATTAAGCAGCTGAGACAATAGCAGAATGCCATCAAATGGCAGAGGTGAGGAGCAGAGCGCTTCCAAAGCCCAGCAGAAACAGTGGCAATACAAATGAGGGGACATGCAGTTTGCTGAACTCAATGCAGCTGGGTGATAAATGGGGTCTAAGAACGCTGGGGCAATATGGACGCTTTAGAGAAGCAGAAGCCCTGGGCTTTACAGCCACTCTCATGGTGGCATGTGGCTTTGTGTGGCAAAAGAAAGCCTAGTTTTGAGTCCTGACCACATGTCATGTCACTGGACAAAGTACTTACCTACTCAGAGCCACAGCTTTGCCACCTGCGGAAGAGTAGGGGTCTTGCAGGGTTGTTCTCGTTCCCCTGGGATGGTTCCTCATCCTCACTTGGTTTATAGTAAAGGCCTCATTAATTTTTAACCTATCTCCCAAACTCCTTCTATTGATGAATTATAATTTTTAAAATTTGAAAGGTGTGAAACAGGATGGGGGTGGGCAGTTCAATGATGCCCTCTGTGCTTGGGCTTCTTCTACACGAAACTGGAAAATACCCGAAAGCCTCCTGAAGTCTGCCTTGGCTCTTTGTGCAGAGATAATGGTTGCTTAGGGGAGGAGAGGCATGGCTTTGTGGTGTGGCAATGGGCAGGTGAACACACTGCAAACAATTCACCAGAGCTCATGCAAGCACCCAGAGAGGAATCACATTGGCTCGTGAAAAGTACGTGGTTTCCTGTAGTTGATTCATTACTATACTTATGTTAACTGTGGGTTGTGCCTGGCTTCCTCCTGATAATAAGTAACTGTCTAGCTTGAACCCTGATTTTCTTTTCCTTTTTTAAAAAAATTATTGTATGAGTACTCTGCTGCACATACATCCACATACCAGGAGAGGGCATCGGATCCCATTACAGATGGTTGTAAGCTGTCACGTGGTTGCTGGGAATTGAACCCAGGACCTCTGGCTGAGCAACCAGGGCTCATAACCACTGAGCCATCTCACCAGCCCAAACTCTGATTTTCTAGTCTACTTTTTACCCGACTCTCTCTCAGGCATCTCAGACTTTGCATTACAAAGGTCTCCTGACACCAGACCTTTACCAAGCATCATGCTCATACCTCAATTACAAGACACAAAGTTCCCTTAATTCATGATACTTCTATATCATAACCAACTTGAGCTCGAGTGTTTTGGTTTTTACTTCCAAACTCCTTCCCATTCTTTCACGTTTTTGGACTACTCTGTTTCCAGCCACCTCATCTCTGGCCAGAAGCAGTTCAGCACATCTTCTACTCTGAGGTCCCTTCCTTGTTCATCATCACACAGCCATTACAGTCATGTTCTGGGAACAAATTATAGTATATCGCTGGACCGTAAACCACCATGAACTAAGAATAAAAGCCCAGATCTTCCAGTTTACAAGCCATTGATGACCTGGCCCTTGTCACTGCCTCATCGCTCAACCAAGCTCAGCAAACTTGGACCATTCTAGAACATCCCATGCTCCTTCAAGTTATTGTTCTTGCTGTTCTATTTATCTAGAGATATCTCTGTCAGAGACACAAATGACCTGCTCTTCTGATAGTTCTGCAACTAGCATTTTCTGAACATCCATTACAAACAAAGTCCTGGTTCTTATTTTCCATCCCTATCACAACTTGTAATTATTTATTGATTTATTGCTTTTGCTTTTACTTATCTGTTTTACCCACTAAAACTTAGACTGTTTTTGAGAAGAGATTGGGTTTGCTTTATCCTGTAGCATATAGCCTATACATTCAAATCTTTCCTGGCACACAGTAGATACTCAATAACTATATACAAAACCGTATAAATGGGTCTTACTTTTTGTCCTGTTTCTCTCCCTATTAATTCACGTGGAGGCATACACATTTATACATATACTCTGTGACTATTTTTTCTTAGAGTTTGCCCTTCAGAGAGAGCAATCAGAAGTTTTTCTTCCTTTAATTTTCCCCATCCCTTTTAGAATATTTGCATTTTGTTGTTTCTGTAGTTATTCAAGCCAAACGTGAAAATTACTCTCTCCCACAGTAATTAGCTCCTTCTGGGAAAACTTCTGAGAAAAAAATTCTTTGTGGTTCTGCCCAATCTGAGCTCTGGTCTTATGATAATTTTGAAAAATTTGTATCCCTTACATATATCTCAAACTGGCAAAAATACTGATTGACAGCCTGAAACCCATGTCCCTCTCTTGGAGTGGGAATGGATCCAGGGATTAGGAAGCCGCAGCACAGGCTGAGGAATCCAACTGGCTGGTCTAGAGTTGAAGGCCTAGAGAACAGCAGGCCAGATGGTTTAAACATGCTTCTATACTAACAGCTTAGCACGGAGGAGAACCCAACTCCCTTGCTAGGTACCATGTTTCAAACAGTCTTTGATGGGAATTAAGGTAATGAAAACCAGGTGAATAAACACCAGGTTTTCTGTTAAAAATGCAGATGGCACTTTCCTGTGCAGCTGTTATGTTTTGGATCAAGATAGTGGAAATATTTTTTCTAATTTTCCTATTCTGAAACTTACTTTTTTCATTGAAAAAAATTTAAATGCTAAACACAAGGTTATGAGAGTTATTCTCAAAATTTGTATTACCATTTGTATTAGTTACCTCTTACTATGTGTCAAATTGCCCCCACACAACATGGTATCTTAAAACAACAAAATCTGGACAACACCTAATTAGCTCTACTGCTCACAGTCTCACAAGTCAACTCAAAGTGTCAGCTTGCCTGCAGAGAACGCGAGCCCAGGCTGGGGAAGGTCCCCTGTGTGCTCACGAATGTGCTTGCTGGCAGCACTCAGTTCTACGTGGGCTGCTGGCCTCTGTTCCTGGCATTGCATCCTCCTCATAGGGCAGTCCTAACATGGCAGCTTGCTTTACTAGAGCAAGTGAACAAGATAGCCAAGAGAATGCCAGCTAGGGAAAGTGCTACTAACACTGAAGTTTCTGTTTTATAACCCAGTCTCTGAGTGACAGGCCATTCACGTTTGCTGGGTTTAGTTTGTTAGAACTGTGGGTGGAAAGTGGACAGGTCCATACTACACGTGCGATGAATGGGATTCCATATGGAAATGGATTTTAGGAGGCAAGAGTCTTTGTGAAACATTTTAGAAGCTCCCTAACATAATATTATTACTTTGGATATGTCATACTGGACTGCCAAGCACAAACTTTGAAAACAGCTGGTACTTAGTTCCAATGGTATTTATGCATTAGCCACCTATGCCGGTTGACCATGGTTGTCAACTAGACTAGATCTAAGATCAACTAAGAGACATGCTCGTCGTAGTATCTGTGAGGCTATTTTATGGAACGATTAACCAAGGAGGACAACACTCCTGTCCCAAATGACCATCGCCTTCCAGGAGTAGCCCAGATATAAAGATGTCCAAGTACTCTCTCATATGAACCCAGACTGAAGACTAGCAACGATGCAGGGATCCTCTGGGTCTTCAGGACCATATTATGCTGCTGAGGCACCCAGCCTCACGGACTGAGCAAGTACTGGAATTCCAATGCCTCCCGTATACAGACGGCCATTGCTGGACTGCCCATTCTGTATCATGGAACCACCCTAACAAACCCCCTTTATATTATATTTTCATTCTACTGATTCTGTTTTCCTAGAGATCCCTAATGAAGCATACCTTTGGGCCAGCCACTTAACCACCCTAGATTTTCACTTATCAATGTTTAAAATTTGTACCAATAGAGTTAGAGGGAGAATTAAATGAGACACCAATGCCCTGCACTTAGCATAAAATACAACAAAGTATTATCAATTATTATGGGTATGAAGCTACACAGGGGGCAGGGTTAGTAGTGTTTAGAAGAGATTTGACTATGAAACACCCAAGATTTGAGAAGATGACTTCATGTGAATCAGATCAACTGTAAATAGCAGCTTCCATTCTTGCTCTCTCCTTGTACACATTTTGTTGCCTACCTGGTAGCAATTATCTACTAATTAGTTCCTTTAACTCTTTTTAGTAAGTTTCACCCCTAAAATGCAACCCAGAAACTGAAGTGATCTTTAAAGTACTTTTAAAGCCTGGCATGGCTTTAAAATAGCACATCAATAATCCCAGCTTTCAGGAGGCAGAGGCAGGAGGGTTTCTGAAACTTCAAGGCTTACGTAATGAACTGCAGGCCAGGCAGAGTGACATCTTAAGGCTCAATCACTGTTCATAATAATTAAATGATAAATAAAATATATTTAAAAAGTGTTTGTTTTTGAGATTTATTAGCTTTCAATATCTTGTCCTTTTACATAAAATTCAAGTATCTTGAGATGTCTATAAGAGCTGGACTCTCTTTCCAGCCTGCTTTGCTCTGTGTCACTTCCCTTTATGCTCAGACACACACACTCTCCCTCTGTTTCTGACACCCTTCATGATCTTGCATCCCTGGGGACCTTTGTGTTTCTGATTGCTCTATCTGAGGCCCTCCTTGTTCAGCACTTCCTCTGTCTGTCAGTTGTGACACTGGTACATAGCATTACCTTTGGACTTCCTATTCCTCCAGGCCCCGTGGAAATCTGTCACTATTTCCTGTGTTCTGTGTGCTCGTTTCCTTCACCATTTCTAACTTCCTATTTAGAGCTGCGTGTTTAGTGCTTTTCTCTTCTGGACATGATTCTGCCCATTTAATCTAGTAGTTTTTTTTTTAAGCCTAACACAATGCTTTACACATAAGAGGATAAATACAGGAGAAGAGGGAGAAATATCAAAAACCATCTTGATTCCTCTTTCAATTCTCTATGCTGCTTGGTTTTTTTGGACTTTTAAGGAGGAATGAAGAAGCTGAGGAGGAGGGTAATCCTATAGAAAGACCAGCAGTCTCAATTAATCTGGTCCCCCAAGATCTCTCAGACACTGGGCCACCACCCAGGAAGCATCCACCAGCTGATATGAGGCCCCCAACACACATACAGCAGAGGACTTCCGGGTCTGTGTGCATTCAGAGATGATGCACCTAACCCTCAAGAGACTGGAGACCCCAGAGGTCAGGCGGTGTGGGGGATGGAGGCATTCATGTGGCGACAGGGGGTGGAGAGGAGGTATGGGATGTGGAACAGTAGGAGGATGGATGGAGGCGGGGAGTAATATATGGATTGTAAAATAAATAAATAAATAAATATATATTTTTTTTAAAAAAAAGAGAAGGTATGCCTGTGTCCTTCAGAAGACAACTTTCACTACTCCATTCAACTTTAAAGAGTAACTCAGAAATCCGCCTGCCTCTGCCTCCCAAGTGCTGGGATTAAAGGTGTGCGCCACCACCGCCTGGCAAAGAGTAACTCTTAAAGCTTTGAAGTTAGCTTTTAAGGACGTTATTTTAAAATGTTCTATGGTATATTGTTTTATTTTTATTTATATTTTATTGTCTTAACCAAAATGGTAATACTGAATTCCTATAGATCCAGGAGTTTTAGAAATAGTTAATATGTGAATTTCTATAAGTTATTTACAGCATGAGGGAAAGCACTGGTTTAGTCAGGGCAAAGCAAGTTTCAACATGAGTAATAATTCTAGATTGGATGTTCTTTTCTATTTAAGTTTTGAATTTTTAATGGCAAAAACTGTATACACACACACAACATTTTTAAAAAAAAATTTATTAGTGTTTATTCATTGTGCAAAGTGACAGGTTTCAATGTGATCCTTTCATTCAAGTATGTCATGTAGACCACATGTGCCCTGTCACCTTCCCATGTCCCTTGCTGTTCCTCTTCTTCATCCCAAATGCTAAGTGGTGGAATCAATTCAGAAACAGATGAATGAATGGAGACATGGAACTTACATATACATGCATTTTTTTTTCACCATAAAAATGGATGAAATAGGATGACCCAGCCTGCTGGCACATTTTGCAGACAAATCAGAAGACAGGCAGAGACCATTGGTGGAAAGATGGAAGAGTAAGAGAAGCAGACTGTTGTGTGAACAATGAGGAGAGCTGAACTAGAGAGTTGAGGGTAGTGAGGAACAGCCTGATGTGAGTACTCTGTACTGCCACCTGAGGCCATGGTGAGGTCTAGTCCCGTGCTGTCACCATGGACCATGTCTGGGTCTATGGCCCATGTTATCACCAAAGGCCATTTGGATGTCCCTCATCTGGGCTTTCACCTGAGGCCATTTTGATGTCTGAGAGACATGTAGAGCTGGCCCTACCCTTCTGTGACTGTGGCACTCATGAGAGTTGGTTGTGTTCCCTCACCTGGGCAGTGCAGGAGAGCTGGCCCTGGTAATATGTATACAGGAGAGCCAGCCTTGCACCTCCCCAGCCCCATCACTTGGGAGAGCTGGTTCTTACTTCTCCTTCCTTGTGGTGATGAGGGTATGGAAGAGCTGGCCCCATTCCTCACCTAGGCATCACAGTAGAGCTAACCCTGGTGGCAGGGGCACAGGTGAGCCATCCCCAAGAGTCTGGAAGAGCTAGTTGTGCCCTTCACCTGTGGCAGCACTTAGCAGGCCCCTTACCTCCCCATGGTAGTGCTGGAGATCTGGCCCTGGTGATGTGGGTGCATGAGAGGCAGCTCCAAGGGTGTGAGAGCTGATCAGGTAGCCCCAACCTTGCCAGCTTTGACACTTGGGTGACCCATCCCCACCCCTTGCTAGAGCAGTGCTAGAGAGCTGGCAAATCAGCTACCACCCAGAGCCAGAGCCAGGGTTTTGAGTTGGCCCACACCAACATCTACCCCATCTATGAATTAGGTGTGAAGGGGCCTGTACTACTTATCCAAAGCTGCAGGATCTCCATGATACAGGACAACAACAGCATATACTAGAAGAGTCCTAGGAGGTTCCTGAATTGATAGTGTAGCAGAACCAATAACTCACTGCAAGGAACATTTGCAAGCTCTTTGAGCAAAAGAAGATACTGTTTATCACACTACAGCTTCATTGCTTACATGTTTGTGTTTTTTTTTGTTTTTGTTTGTTTTAGTTTTTACTACTATTTTTGTTGTTGTTGTTATATTTTTGAGATGGAGGTTGCAAGAGTAGAGGGTGGCTATTGAGGTTCAGGGAGATGAGTAGGATTCAGGTGTATCATGTGAAATTCACAAAAAAATCAATAAAAGTGTTTTTTTTTTAAAAACAAACAAACAAACAAAAAAACCGAATGAAATCATGTCCTTGAAGAAAAATCGATAGAATTGGAAATCATATGAAGGGAAGTATACTACATTCAGAAGAATATCACATTTTCTCTCATATACAGAACACACAACAATTTTAAAATATTACTTCTTTTTTATATTTTTGAGCTTCTATGATTACATCACTTCCTCTCTTCACTCTCCCCCTCCTAGCCCAACCTATGTAACCCCTCTAGGTCTCATCAAAATTCATGACCTATCTTTCTTTAATTGTTGATTCATACATATTTGTGTGTGTGTGTGTGTGTGTGTGTGTGTGTACAGTCCTACATGTGCTAACACAACCTGCTCAGTCTCCATAGAGCCACCTGGACGTTTGTGGGTTTGGTCTAACCATTTGGTGTTGGATAACCAACTGCTCTGCTTTTCCCTGGAGAAGACTATTTCTCCCACTCTCAACAATTCTTAGTTGAAGATGATTCTATGTCTAAGGTCGAGGCCTCCTGAGCTTCCTCCCATTTGCATTATTATTGGTCTCACCCTCGTTCAGGTCATGTTTAGGTAGCCATGTTGGAGAGACATTATGAGTGTAGTGCCTCTAACATCTGTAAGAGACACAGTCTCACAGCAAACTTCGGGTTTCTCTGGCTCTTCTAACCCCTGCCTCACACCTCCTTCGGCAATGATTTCTGGGCCTTATGTGCAGGAGTTGTGTTATAGCTATATCAGTTGGGACTGGGCTCCACAACTCTATATTTTGATCAGTCGTGAGTGTCTGTAATTGTCTCCATCTGTTACAAAGAGAAGTTTCCTTGATGAGAGGTGAGAAATACTTTTCTGTGGTATAAGGATAAATATTTAGAATGAAGTTAGGGATTGTGCCACACAGCATATTGTTAATGTCTCATAGAGTCTGTGTGCTTTTTTCCTGTCTTAGTTAGGGTTTTACTGCTGTGAACAGACACCATGACCAAGGCAACTCTTGTAAAAACAACATTTACTTGGGGCTGGCTTACCGATTCAGAGGTTCAGTCCATTATCATCAAGGTGGGAACATGGCAGCGTCTAGGCAGGCATGATGCAGGCAGAGCTGAGAGTTCTATGTCTTCATCTTAAGGCTGCTAGTGGAAGACTGACTTCTAGGCAGCTAAGAGTAGGATCTTAAAGCCCACTCCCACAGTGATACACCTATTCCAACAAGGCCACACCCACTCCATCAATGCCACACCTCTAAATAGCACCATTCCCTGGGCTAAGCATATGCAAACCATCATACTTCCCTTCTCCAAGCTCCACCCTAGCTTGCAATTCTACCATGCTAGCCTTAGAACCCCCAATGACGGAGAGTATGCTCTCAGCCACACACTCCCTGGCTTCAAGAGGCAACCTCAACTTTTCTGTGACTCAGTTTCCTCTTCTACAAAATAAATATAAAATTCAATCTAAAACTACTCAAATGATGAATGTAAAATGCTAGTATGGTGTGTAGTAAGTGCCTACTCATGCTAATATGGTCAATCCCTTATAAATGAATCTCGCAACTATTGAGTCACTTCTCTATAGGGAAGTGTTCAAAAGAAGCTGTCTGGTTGCTCCTAGATTTTGCCTATCAGGTATAAAAGCAAGAATGCTGGATTAGGACATTTATAGGGAAGTGAATACAACTAGAAGTCACTGGTAATCCAAATATGCCAGATTCAGAACAGGAGGTACTGCATATTTGATCTCATATGCACATCCTACATTTTACACTTTGTGTGTGTGTGTGTGTGTGTGTGTGTGTGTGTGTGTGTGAAACAGAGAAAAACGGTGTGTGTGTGTGTGTGTGTGTGTGAGAGAGAGAGAGAGAGAGAGAGAGAGAGAGAGAGAGAGAGAGAGAGAAAGAGAGAGAGAGAGAAACAGAAATGGAAACAGCAGCAGGGCAGTAGGATCTATGTGTCATGATGAGTCATGTTTCCTGGGAGGATCTGGGAGATAGTAAAGGAAAAGGTGCTGGGACGGTGTTAATGTGAATGGAATAAATATGAAACTACCATACCAAGTCCAATGTGGCCTGGTATGCTAACATTAAAAAAATAAACCTATTTTTAAAATGGACAGGGGAGCAGGGATGGGTTTGCAAAAACTCTTTTTTGTCTCTGTCCTCTGTGTAGTAAGGGAGAGATAAGAGAATGCCTTTGGTTAAGGAAGGACATAAGACTCTGCGGGCAGAAGATGGACTTTAATGGTCCTCCTTATAATGCAGGAGAACATAATTGCCTAGTTAATTAAAATACACTCTATGCACTCGGAACACTTACCAGTCCAGTGAGGCAAACCTCAGGAGAATTTTTATCTTAAATTCAAAACTTCAGGGGAAAAGGTTCAGGAAGATTTGATAAGAATTTCTTTTTTAGACTGTGTCTAAGCGGGGACGCACCTCGCGCCTCACTAATGGGTCTTGCGCTCCTTTTCAGTCAGCAGCCACCGGTGGTCTTAGAAATTCCTTCAGTGTGGGAGTAGGAAGGGGTGAAGCCCTGCTAAGGATAAAACTTCACTCTTGTGTGAGTGGCGTCCTCTCCATCCGCAGTTGCAGCAGGTCTTGCCTCTGCTTCAGATTCTCCCCAGCCCCTCTCTCTGGTGCATGGGTGTCTCAGTTGTCTCACGCCCTGCTCCTGCCGGTCCATTGGCCCTGAGCTCAGGCTGCGATACCCTCCTAGCCCATCACTGTCCACCTCTGTGCCCTGGGTCAGTAACTTTGCAAACCTGCTGTCACCTCCTGTCTCTGTGCTGTCAAGAGAAAGAAAGAGCAGGGAGCATGACCTTGGTGCTTAAGACTCTTAACAGCAGCCAAATTCCTGAGAGCTGTAATACAGGCGAGAAGGGGAGCAACAGGAAAGCCTTTACTGTCCCTCGCTCCCTCCTCCCGTCCCTCCCTGTCTCCCTCCCTCCCTCCCTTCTTCCCTCCTTCTTCCTTCCTTCTTTCTTAGTATATCCCTTTCCTAAAATGTGCAAATGTTACTTAGGACTCGGAATATACTTAGAATTATTTTGTGAATTATCTGAAAGATTTATAAATATAAATCTTCCATCTAGGTGTCAAGGTCAGGGGGATCTCAGGGTAAATAACATGACTGTGTGTTTTGGGGAGGGCTTATGCTTCCCTCACTATGTTCTGATAAAGTAAGTTGACCACAGCATCCTTTCAAAAATCATTTCCTCTCTCTCTTGATGTTTTCCAAGCTGTGAATGGAAAAGCCTTTTATCTTTCCTCCCTCCTCCTCTCTCCCTCTCTCTATCCCTCTTCCTTCCTTCTTCTTTTTTTTTTTTTTAGCCTATCCCATTCTTATTTTAATTCCCCCTTTTATTTCTTAAATCATCACTAAGGGAGAGAATAAATTGCCCATTGTGTCTAATGATGATAATTGTAAAAATTAGAATTTGATAACCAGAAACTGAGTTTGGTTGGCGTGACTTATTTTTTTTTTTTTCAAAAAATGCTATGGATTCCGTAGGATAAATTACTTCTTTTTTCTATTTCCTGTTGGAATAAGGGTGGGTTAGGAGTTGGTGAAATGCTTCATTTGACCATACTCTGGAGATAATGGCAGAACTCGGTCAAAGCCCATGCTGTTTCCTGTTCTCACCACGGCAGAGGCATAGCTGTTCTACCCGGTGTCAGGTTTTGGTGACCTGGCCTCATCCACTGTCTGCTGCCAAGACTCTTCACTCCTCCTTTTGAGACAGTGAGTCTCACTGCTCCTGAACTTCTTCAGCTTTCCTCCTACCTTGGTGATTCCTACCTTCTGCGTAATCTCATTGGAGCCGGAAGAGTGTGTGAGTCAGGAGAGCGAGCAGTTTTTCTAAATCTCCTACCAGCAGCAGTAGTCTCCAGAGGGGAAATTTTAAGGGGTGGGCCCTTGCTTCTTATATTTCTGCCTTGCAAAAGTTGTCAGCAAGCAGAATGGCTTACATTCTGGTCAGAAAACTGAATCCCTCTATTCTTCTCTTCAAAGGCTCTTCTCCTTTACTCCCAGAAGCTCTTGGTTTCCTAATGAAAGCCAATTCCAGAGCAATAGTCAGGGGAAACAGCAGACTTATTTTGCAGATCTCAGAGGGAAGAGACTCTCTTTCAATCCATCTGTCTACTGTCATAGACCGTCTCCCCCCTCTGTGCTTGCCCCTAACCCTGGCTCTGTTCCTGTTCCCTTTCACATTCAACCTCACACACAGCGATGATCCCACCCAACCCTTTCTAGGTTCTCTACTAGACAGTCCAGTGTCTTCTAGAATTCTAGATTCGTGGATTTATGATCAGCAAGGCTTCTTGTCCCTCCAGATTCTGAACACTTACCCATCTAGCTAGTCCTGAGGACAGTGCTCTTGCAACCTCTTTAGGGCTAAGAGTAAAACACAGACAGTTCAATTTTACTCTGATGCCACTCTCTCACAGTTCCTCGTCTGCTGCATCTCCTGTCTTATCTGATGTAGTTTCTCCTTTGTTTGGCTCACTTCCTTTCCTTACTGTCTTCCCTTTCATCCCAACAGCAGAATTCTAAGACCACAGACTAACATACCCCAACCTCTGTGACTGTCTCTCACAAGAGTCATCTTTGGCTCCATCCCACCTCAGCCATCTTCCTCCACACATAGTTCCTGCCATGGCAGGTAACCACCTCTCTAAGACTGAAGTTTCAATACACTACCTTTTCAATACCACCACCTAGATTTCCAGCTCACTTCTATTACACACACCAAGGACTCTTTTATCTCTTTGACACATGCAAGTGACAACTTCCTCCTATTTGTCATTCCTTTTGTGCCTTCACGTCCCTGCTTCCTTACTTAGATTTTATGGTCTAACACTCCAGTGACCACTCACAACAAATGTCCCCTTCTTCTTACTTCACATTCAGCTGTCAAAACTACAACTTGTTTAAACACATAGCTGCATAAAAGATGTTAGCCTTTGCTAGGAAAATGACACCCAGGGACTCTAAGGTGATTGGTTGCATTCAAATTATTGGCCATAGTCCCAAAATAAGCATCCAACACATTTCCTTGTGAGTTCACCTTCGCACTCTTTGAGCCACACTATAACAACACCCATCTTCCCATGCTTACATCTTACATCATTGTTCTGACCGTTTTCCACAAAAGAGCATCAACTAAATCTACTTTCAGGCAAAAAGCCCCGCCTACTTCTCATGTCCCTGTCTTCCTGTGCTCTTTCTCTCATTATCACATCTTGTGTCTTATATCTTGTCTCCTGTCTCTGCTCCATTCCTTCTTCAAGTAGCATCAGTATGCTTTCTGTGCCCACCTTTCTACCGAAGTGCTGCTCCTCTCTGGGTGCCTAGTGACATGCAGGCCACTAAATAAATCTGATGCCTCTGTGTCTTCATCCCCCTCCCTCCTTTCTGCAGTTTCTGACACAATAGACAAATTCTTTTCTCTGGACCCATTAGCATACACTTAAGTGGCAGCCTGATACAGTGTATAAGATACTGCAAATCTCACCATGGACCTACCAACCTTCTTGTAGCATTTAGCCCAAATGGTACACACTCACTCTCTCCTCTCCTCTCCTCTCCTCTCCTCTCCTCTCCTCTCCTCTCCTCTCCCTTCATCCCAAGCCCAAGTCTGAATCAGTTGTCACAGAGCAGTCTACTTTCCCCTTACAGCATGTCTCTCATAATCTGATTCCTGGTTTTCTCTGCTTGCTCCACTATTACAAATTAGAACATAAATTTGAGAATGTTTGGGGCAGGAGACCATTACACAGAGTGTTGAAAACAATGACTCTACTACACACACATGAATGACCTTACCCTATATACACATCTTCCCTGGAGCCATTTGGCCTCCCACCTGGCACTACTCTGTTACTGCCTTCTTCCCACGCACAATTGATAAAGAATTTTCTTACTGGTTTAGCAAAAAATTTCATCAATACAGATTTATTGACATTAATTTGATGAACATAGGGCAAATCAGACAAGCAAGCAGTTTCTAGCAGTTTGTAGAAGGCTCAGAAGCATAAATCTTTGCATGTGAACAGAGTTTCTCCAGTGCTGCCTGCTGCCACCAACACTGCATATTCAGTGGGACAAGTACTTAAGACCTTCAGTATTCTGCTGCTTATCACACAATGGTGTCTCCCAAGGACCTGGCTCCAGGGAAGAACCAGGGAGAAAAAGATTTGAGCCACACCCAGGAGGAAAAAAAAAAGCCTTCAGGTCCATACTTGAGTTCTTGAAATATGGCTTAAAATAAACCCAATGTCAAATGAATGATATACCCTTTTAAAGTTCTTTCGAATTTTTTTTTAAATAAAACTTCTCCAATAAATGGTAGAGACTGTAATGTGTACTGTTTTCATTCATTCTTGAAATTGGTTATGTGTAAGACCTGAGGTCAGGTAATAGAATTACAGCAGAGTCAAAGACCCAATGGGTAGTTTATAGAAAGATAAACGCCATACAACTTGCTGTATGATCCTATTTTAGTCAATATTGTAACAAGCACTACAAATAAGAAACTGAGAGAGGACATAGACAAGTTTCTTTCAGCCTGCCGGCACAATGCCTCCTATCTTGCGCTTGGCACTACAGGAAGCTCAAGTAGGCTCAGGTTTTCCTTTGGGGTCAACAGGAAATAGGGGAGAAGACGGTGATGACAGTTAAGGTCAGGGCAAGAACAATCAAAGAGATGCTTACCATAGTGCACCCATACTTATTTAGTAATAGCAGAACAGCACAGCCATAGTGAACCAGTGGGCATATTGAGAGACGTGTGTGTATGCCTGTATGTGTGTGTCTGTGTATGGGTGCACATGAATGTGCAGGTTTTGTGTGTGTGTGTGTGTGTGTGTGTGTGTGTGTGTTGTACGGTGTATACATGCCTATGTGTGCAGGTGCACATGCTCATGCATGTACGTGTTGAACAAGGAGATGATATTGAGTATCTTTCTCTTTCCATCTCCACTTTGTCACTATGAGACCACTGAACTGGTAGCCTGATGTTTGACTGTCCTGGTTGGCCAGAAAGCTCCAGAGCTCGACTCCCTAATGCTAGAGTTACACACACGTGCAGGCATGTCTGGCTTTTGTATGCAGTGCTGGAGAGTTGAACTCACATACTCATGTTTGTAGAGCAAGTGGCCTTCCCCACCGAGCAATGTCTCTTGGTCTCTACATCAGATACTTTGAAGCAACAATCTTGTTAAATGACTAGTACTAGAGTGGTATCCATGCACATATGGCCTTGTTGAAATTCACTCGCGGGGGGGGGGGGCCCTGTGCAACCAATGTCAGTTATGACAGTGGCAACCTGACATTCATTCATGTCTAGGACCCCTTTTCTTTAACCTTGTACTTTAAATTTGTTTGCACATATACCCATTTTATAGGATAAAACACTCCGTTTGATCATAAGAGTTTTCACTTTGATGAACAATACTGTGGCTTCCCTAGGGGAGGGACTTTGCATGCTTCCTTCATTTGCTGGGAACGACTTGCTGCCTTTGCCACTCAGGGTGAGGGGTGGTCACAGCACCTCACCATCCCTGTGTACACCCTAGTAACCCTCTTCATGTTGAAGTCACCAGGTACCTGGTGTGAATGTGCTGTCCATTTCCTTCTGGGATCCTATCCCAGAGCAAAGAGCTGGGGAATCTGGCTGAATTGAGTTACAGAGGATTTCCAGCTAAAGAAAACTGCTTCCCCGTTGTCTTCCAATACTTCCTCTCTCCCTCCACTTTACCCTAGAAACAGCTCTAGCAAGAAGAAAGAAAGGCACTACCTCATTATTGGTCTTTTTCTTTTCTCTTTCTTCTTTGGGGGTTGTGTTGGAACCTGGGCTTAGGGCTCACGTGTGCTAGGCAAGCAAGCATTCTGAGCTGCATTGCCAACACCACCACTTGCCTTCTGGTCAGCCACAGCGCTGAAACGTGTTATCATTCTGCTTTGACTAAAATGACCTTTCTTCTCATATCTCTGTCATCTGAAGCCTCTCTTCCTTCCTTATTCTTCCTTCCTGATGCTTCATATCCTGCCAGTATCTCTCAGATATGGTGACCCTACCCACGCCCCCAGTGCTACCCGTGATGTTAACAGCGTGTGATTCACCTCCCCCTATCCATGCATTTACAGCCACCAGAGACCACCAATACCGCCATGCCTTTGTTCACACTCTTCTCTTCTCCAGGATCCTCCTAACCTCATGTGTCCCTCCTGTCAAAACCCTATGCAGTTTAAATGCCACCATTCTAGTGATTTCCTAAAGGTCTCTGCGGGAAGTCCTCGGCTTCCATTATTTTGTTGTTCCCATAAATACTTTTCTTTAACCTTTGTTGCACTTCCTGTGTGCTTTATAGTTTTGGTATTTGTGAAATGTCTCCCCCAATCCCGCTCCCATGCTTCTCAACTTTGAGAAGGTCGGGGCCAGTAAGTCTTTGGAAAATTCTACACCACCTCAGAAAATGCCCAGCATACAGTGGGGACACACAGTGGGGACACAACAGCTTTAGTATCAAATTACACAGATTGTATCTTCCATCTTAGAGAAAATCATTCTAAAGTCATCCCTTCTACAGAAAACTAAATGAAAACACCCACGTGTGCATGTGTGTGGCCTTTGGCATGACCATCTTCATGATGCGCTTTTATATTACAGTGTGATCAAACTGCACAGTTAAGCACAATGGAACCAGGACAAAGAGACCTAAGACTATTTTTAGGTAAATCTTGGAAGGCCTGATTTTATTCCTCCATTTCTAGTCTTTTCACATTTGAAAATCAGTAATGCTGAAATATTTGTCATCACAGGAAAAAATGAAGTAAAACCTCTTTAAGAGCTCCAGGCACCACAGCAGCGTGCACAGAGCTCAGGAAACAGGGCTAAGACACAGACAGATTAATTGCTGGAGAGGTGAAAATA